>JAQLOL010000006.1:19488796-19503462 GCA_029783665.1 Naso thynnoides | reverse complement strand
ACTGTAGGACCATAACGGTCATATTAACGATGTTAATAATAAGTGCCATGCTTCCAAATCGTAGACCATAGCTTTAAATTTAACTTAAATTTAATCTAAAAAGGCAACAAGTATTTATCTCATCACTAACGGAGAACTTACAAGTCTTTATACACATTAAACTGTTTTTATTTCTTTGAAAACAGTTCTGTTTATGTGTAAATTTGGCTTATTTATTTGATGTAACTTCATAATATTTTAACATGTTCTGGAAAACACAGCTCTTTATATTAAGACAACAGGTACAATTTTCTATAACCTGCCACAAACAGCTTTAAACACTTACCCCACCTCTCTTCCATCCACATTGCTATCCAATCGTGGCCGAGTCTGTGGAATTCTGGGTAAACCGACACTCTTGTTTGCTTTAACTTTAAAAGCCCCTGAAAGTCAACATGGCCTCTACAGGGGCTTTCACCTTCAAAAGGGGACCAACTTCTGTGATTTAAAAGCTGACAGCAAGGTATGCATGGAAAAAATCAGGCCGATTTGACTTTAACCTGAATGTCGAACGGCTCCAGTTGTTAATTTGACGCATTTCTGCTTTACTGAGCATTTGGAAAACGAAAATTGGTGGACAGCATTTAGCAAAATTTGTGGGATTTCACTTTGTGGCACAGATTAAATGGCACCAAATGCCATACATCAGCACAGAGACAGGTAGCTTTTAAAATGATCCCAGTGTAAACCTGAGGTGTCTCGCTGTGTCAGCGAGGCTTAGCCTGTCAATCAACTCTGTTGGAAGACCGCTGACAGCGGACGAAAAGAGCTCCCCTAAACCTCCTCAATCCATCGGCGGTGTCCGTCCCCCTTTTGTCTGTAATTAGCATCTGTCTCTTACTTCAGCTCTCCCTCTCTCCCTCATTGTGTGGAGCACAATGAGAAGTGCTAAATTAAGGAAACTGTATGGTCTGGCTCTGCTCCAGGCCTCACTGCAGGAGCAGCTAGAATTGCCTCTTGTGCTGTGGATCATCCTGCCGACTCTCACTTTAAAGGTGGAATCAGAGAGGAGATGACCCAGCGGGAAGTTTACACTCTTGGCCTGGAAAAATATTATTCTACAGGGAAGGAAAATCAGTAAATGATTTATTCTGAAATATGAGAAACTGATTTAAAAAAAAAAAAATCCAAGTGGCTTTGCTTTGTAAAAAACAAAGTTAAATCACTTGTTGCAGCAGCTCTAAACTGAGAAGCAGAGTCTAAACAAAAAAATGATTGATTGATAGACAACAGCAAAAGACCTAACCCTAACCCTAAAGCTAGAAAATAAAATAAAAATATAACAATGTAACTACAAGCACCTTTGCTAAATAATGGTAGACATTTATTTCTGAAAACTAAGTGTAAAGCTGAGGTAGGCAATGTCTGGAAATCAAGCTAGCTGTAGCATGAGACCCCTGAGGAAGCAACTCCCTGCACCCTCCCCTCCCTGTTTTTGCTCCGTTTGTTGTTGTTTTTTCTTTCAGGCCAGTTTACACCAAATATTCACTACCAGACCAAATGGTTGCAAGGAAAGTTGCAGTGGTGTAAACCGGTCTGCCTCAGCCTGACCCAAGCTGACGATGTCGCCTCCAACTCAGCTTGTCAAGTCTCCAAAGGCGAGTTAAAGAACGTAAGGCGCGTCACTTTTTAAAACAGCCTATCAGCTTGTAGCGACGTCACCTGACGTTAAAAAGTGCAGCTAGGAGGAACACATGCTCTCTGAAATGACCTGTGATTGGCCAAAAAGTGCCATCACCGTCTTTATTTTCTTAAGTCTGAATACAAAGCAAGGAGAGGAGTGGAAGTTTTCTTTCAGACTACGTAAATTACAATATACTGTAAGTTAATAATAGCACTAATATAGTAATAATAAAACTGCCTACCTAAGCTTTAAGGAAGAGAGAAAATGTGTAATTTTATGGGTTAGACACATGAATATTAATATGAGATATTCTTTTTATTAAAGAGTGCCAGTGTTTGACAGTGTTGCATTATGGGTCATTTGTAGCCTTAATGCTGTCTGTTGTTGCTGCATGTTACTTGAAGTCTATTTACACTGTATCTCTTATGAGTCAGTCAGCCCTCTAAGTGTTTAGCTCAATCAGTGCAACTGATGGTCTTTTCTGCTCATGTATAAACTTCTGTCGAGTCAAAACAAGCCAAAATTATCTCCAGACCTTTTTCCACAGAAACAGAACAGGTGTCGAATGATCGTTGGCGCTGAACAGAATCGCCAGTCTTGTGTTGAAGTTTGGTCCCTTCCTCTATTAATGCATCAGCACTCAAATGTAATCACTCAAGGCTTCAAAACGTGCGACCTCGTGGCTGCTCCATCCACTATTTAATAGTTTTGTAAATAAAAATAAACTTTCTTTCTGGAGCAAGTTTTTTATGTCCAGCACATTCCGGGTAAATTCTGTATTTTCTATGTTTCCTTCATTGTCAACAACAAATATGAAGGATATTTAAACTATTAATGATGTTCTTCAGTGCATGAAAATATGCTATTTAGAAGCAAGAAACGGGCTCAGTACTTTACATAACAAAACATCTGAGCAAGTATCGGCATCCATCATCCATCGATTCAGAGTAAGGGGTTTTTCCCATTCATGTCAATGTTAAGAGTTAAAGTAGGTGACTGCATGTTAAAATAAATATATTTAAACCATTATTTACCCATGGAAATATTGCTGCGCCCACATGCTGACTTTGACGCCGCTGCTTCATCCACTCACAGCTGGTAACACTCCACTAACAGCCATCAGGGTTAAAGGACTTAAAGGACACAACAGCCTGAGCTTAAGAAAATCATTAATCACAGTCAATCCAGTGCTAATAGGTCATGAGCCCTCTTCTCTGAGGTCCTGCTATTTCCGCTTTAACATACCAACACTTGACTTATAATGTCGACTTTCACAACTCTTGTCCTGCTTTAGAGGTAAACAGGGAACCTGAAAAGAATGTTTTAGTTCAGAGGATTATCCCTCCACTGCTGCTGTCAGCATCACATGACTCCGCTTTGAGAGCTGGAGCGCTGAGCGGTCAAAAGGCAGAAGGGAAAAACATATTTCTCACTTTATTGCACTATGTGAAGTTGTTTTTGCAGTAAATTGCCTTACCAAAACTTTCCTCCCCCAGTCATCCGTGTGCGAGCTATTTAAAGCACCTCATCTCTCTCCTGTTCTCTGTGTCTCTTGTTTTCTTTCGCTCTCTATCCTCTGACTCACTGTCTGTGCCTTCCTATAAAAGGAAAACTATGCCAGTAAGAGAGCAGGCACACAGAAGGTGTTTGTGCAACGTGAGATGCCTCAAATCATTAGGTCTAATATCGATATGAAGATGTACTTTTTTTCAATTTATTGCAGACAAAAAATAGCCATGCTGTCACTATTATATGTGCTCAACAGTGTCAGTCACTCCAACATTTAAAGTCTGATGGCAGCGGAGCAGCCAAGAGTGCAAATTCAAAAAGCTGGTATTATTTCTTTCCAGAATTAAATAAATACAACCTTGAAAGATGCAGTTTGGTAGTTGACTTGTAAGTTTTGTTTCTTTGGGCTTCTCTGGCTTTTCTTGGTCTTCTCAAGAAAATATTTTTCAACTGATTGCTGCAAATGATGCTGGAACTTTTGAGCCTGTCAGTATCAAGATGAAGACTTGAAAAAATTATACTGTAACTGCAAAATATTTTGATCTGATAGAATAAAAAAAACAGCAATTCTGATGATCTATTTACCCATTTTAAAGTCACTTTTTAAGCCAAAAATGCCAAAGACGCACCACTTTTTACTTATGAAATGTGATTATTTGCTGGTTTTGTAGGACTTCTTTAAATATGTATGTGTTTTGGACAGCTGGTTCGCAAAACATTGTCTTTTTATAGGTTTTAAAAAAACAAAACAAAAGGTCTTATCATATGCAATTTAAATAGACAATCTAAATTAAACTCTTTGTACAATACATGAGAATTGCTGCTGTTTATATTACAAATGTTGAAAATTCCTCACATTATTTATATTCTAGTCTTTGCCTCTGATAGTGCTTACAGTACTGTTCCTCTTCCTGGGGAAAGTTACACTAAACAAAGAAAGGTTGCAGCGGAACCACATGCTCTATTTTCTTCGTCATTGCGCACATGTAAGAATTCAGAGAAAAACATCCACACAGAAATCCCTACCTCCATCCTCAGCCTCCAGGATTCCCTGGAGGTATTTGAAGGAGCCGGACTGTTTGGGTTCAGAGACGGGCTCCTCGTAGTCCTGCAGCATCTTGTAGACATCTGACTGTATGTCGAAGCCGTTGCGGCCCACAGTGGAATTTACGGGAGGCTCCGGGCTGAAAACACAAGAAGGGCAGGAGATGATATTATTGCAATGTAATTTGATACATGACAGGTGACAAAATACATGAATTTCCTTTGATTATTGGTCAAAACAACAGTGAAGTAGCCTGTAAAGGATCTAAGGTTCTGACTTCAGGAAACAAGCATTGGGATCATTTGGTTTTGTCTTTTGTGTGGTGTAGGCCACTGTATTTTTTTTTTTCACTCTTTTATCAGGTGGTGTCATGATGTTTGGCTGAGGGAGGAATGAAAAGAGCCAACGTAGTCTAAACAAAAAGATAAAACATACATAATAAAAAGGAAACCTAACACAAAAGCAGCTGAAGAAACTAAGGCAGGACTAAAACACATTTCCTTTTGTTTACGTAGGGCACGTTTCAGTTTTTTTTTTCTTTACGGGGAGAGCAGTGATGGAGGGAGAGAGAAAAACAGAGGAGCACATTTCATATTCCAAATGTGATTTCACAGGCATGACGTCTAAATCACAACAGCTCTGCGCTCCGGTTCTGCATGTTCATCCATCCATCAAGTCATTCCCTGACCGAACAGGATGACTCCTGTTCATTTGATACATTCAAACCTCCGGGCAGGGCTGCTGACAGATGTGTTCACACTTAACTACATGTTTGTCTCCAGACTCCCCTCCAGCAGTCTGAAGGAAGCGCTTCACTGCAGCCTGACTGCGTGTGTGTGTGTGTGTGTGTGTGTGTGAGATGATGAAAGTGAGACTGAGCGAGACGGACGGACAGACAGGAGAACATGCTGAAATCGTGTAATGAATGAGTCACAGTGAGAGATTGACAGTGGGCAATAAGCAGTGTTAAGATGGCATTTTACTGCGTGTGTGTGGGCCTGGTCGGATTAACAGTCCTCTCCAGGCTGGAGAGGATGTTCACTGGGAGGCTAAACACACACATTTACTGCCTGCTGGAGGGGACGCACAACAACAAATGGCTTTTCCAGTCCACGTGGCCATCTGTGCAGGTGTGTCAAGAGACATCAGAAGTGTGCCTGTGTGTCTGTTAGAGTTTTTTCATGAAAGTCAGCATATTAACACATGCCTCTGTGAAGGTTCCAAATGCACTTCAAGTATAATCTCACCTGCTCTGGATCACCAGTCATCTGCTTTGGCTATTTCAAAGCCACTAGGCAGTAGGCACTGCCTATTAAGATTTAAAGCAACAACATGTAACTTTGACTGTGACCCAAAGCTTTGAAAAACAAAACCACATTAATACGTCACACAAAACAACAATTTTAGCAATACTGGGTCATATTTTATGGAGAAAATTTCCACTGGTTTTCCCCTCTGATATCCTACGACCGCTTAGCCTCAACTGATTCACGGAAGTTCCTGAAAGCAACATGCAGGCTGCCTGCAGACCGACACGGTGGCTGCAGCATTGGTAGTGTTGGAGACAGCTTCGCTAAATAAAAGGCTGCAGACGGACGGAGCAGTCGTAGGACATCAAAAAGAAAGCCAGAAGACATTTTCTCCATAAAACATGACCCAGTTTTACTAAAATTGCTGTCTTGTGCGACGTATTAACATGCATCGTTTAGTTTCATTTTTCGAAGCCACGGGTCACGGTCTAAGTTACATTGTGTTTAAATGTTTAAACTTTGTCTTTCTTTGCACGTTACACATCTTTACATTCCGTATATTACACTTAAATATGCATTTTGGCCTTACAGTTCTTCTGCTATAAGCTTTTCTCTTTGGGAATTCCAAACGGGCAAAAAGAGAAAACAGAGAATTCCTCGAAGTTACTAGTTTTTAGGTTGCTGTTAAAACATTAAGAATACTGTGATCCTCATTGTTAAATGAGATTTTCTTGTGATGTTTATAGATCTAAAACTTTTTTTGAAAAAGGCTAAAAAAGGAGGTAAAATTGTTTTTGTAAGTCTAATTACTTAATCCATGTGTATCGTTCTCGTAAGGTTTGCAACGATCACTATAAATACAGAAGTGGGGGCCCTGCAGTGAGTGTGGTTTGATCTACTCATCCTGTCATCTGTTGTGCTTTACTGTCCTCTTTAATCACCTCACCTGTGTGTGGCGCTGAGGCTCAGGCCTCCCATCTTGCTTGGCAGAGATCTGTCTCCATTGCTGCCGTTAGCATAAAGTCCTGCTGGGTTGTTGTACTGAGCGTGCCCGGTTCCGTTCCCGTACCCGTAGCTGTGGCCGTTGTTGGGTCTGGAGTGTCCGTTATTCAGGTGAGTGGGCTGCGGAGTCTGAGGTGACGGGGGTGGCTGTGGGGACGCAGGTTCAGGAGTGTAGGAGGGTTTACGGGTGTAACTGCCATATCCGCTGGTGATGGGTCTGAAATTCTGAAAAGAGATGAAAAACAACAATGGGGACACATTTAACAGTGAAGGAAAACATCACGAGATATAAACTGCTTGTAGTAGGGCTTGACAGATGTATTGGTTTGCCGATACTGGCCTGTTGCAGGTATGTCGATATCAGCATATATGTTCTCCAATATGTGCCAATATTAAATCCATTTTTTAAGGCCAAAAAAATCTGTTTGGACTAGTGATTGAAGATGGTGTAGTCTGGCCGGCAGCAGCGGTCTGTTATTTAATAACTACTAAATGAAGTGTTTACTGGTCAGCGCCCTGATTTTTGGAAAAAGAGTTGTTATAATGTAAGACAGCCTGCCTCCAAAACAGATCTTTGTCACAAGTATCTCATACTGTAGCCACATTCAGACTATATTGTTGCTCCTCTATATTGGTGTCGGCATTGCCTCGAAGATCCCACATTGGTCTGGCCCTGGTTTGAAGTTTGGAAGAGACAAACATGGCTACACTGGTAAAAGACATCAAAGAATAATTACTGATGTTCAGAGGAAAATAAAGGGTAATGGACCCATTACAAAATGCCTCATTATGTTCTGGTTTTAAGGGAGAAGGAGTTGAAAGAGGAGAGGAACAAGAAAACAAGCCCAGTGGAGCTGCGAGTAGAAAACCACATTTCTTCAGTTCAGAGGCGAAAATGTGGTTGTTCCCAATGAGGCTTTGCAGCCATGAGGTTTGATAGAAAAGCTTTTTCCACTTCATTTCACCCATTCTCCTCTTTAATAGTCAGGCTTATTAGGAAGGAGCTTGCGTTAGATTTCCTGCAGATGTTTCAGTCAAAACAAATAACTAGTGTGGAGTGAATATTGAAAGATGTTTTTCTTCTTCTATGGATTGATGAGTTTATAGAAGCTGACAGAGCTGAGATCCTGAGAGAAGATTAAGTAATTATCAGATTAAAGCGAACTCTCTGTGTCCTTGCATAGCTGCTGCTGCTGCTAATGCAGGACAGATGCACGGACACCTACAGTAAACTTACACCACTGTATGCTCAGCTTGCGTGTTTATGCCGAGGTCAACGCCCTCCTAGCGCATTTGCACCAACTCCACAGTGACATCACCAGCCTCTCCGTGTTTACCACAGCTATCAGCACACTTCAGTGATAACGCTCACCTCCCGCCCGCCTCGCCCATCTCACAGCTTGAACTTTCACTGATAGAGTTTTACTGCAATGCTTGCAATGATGTCACCACCTCAGATAGCGTTAGAGTGCCTTGAATTTGCATTACCGAGATAGCCTGCACTTTTGAATGACTAAACAGGGCTGCACATTATCATAACTCTGGACTATAAACATTTCAGCTGCAGAGAAGTGACTTGTTTACATGTGAAGCAATGCAGTAGGATGGGATACATTCAGACTGTTCAAACTATGAGCTGCTGGAATGAGAGTGTGTGCATGTGGTTAGGCTGTGTGTCGCTGTGTGTGTTTACGGCTGGTTTAAAGTGGAGGTGGAGGTTCACGGCTCCGTCGGGCAGGACCCCTGTCATTTCAACAGATGGGTCTGCTGGATGTCATCCTGTGCTCAGCCCTCGCCTGGACCACACATGTGCTGACACACACTCACAAACACACACACACACACACACACACACACACACACACACACACACACACACACACACACACACACACACACACACACAGGTCTTCTGTAATCAGCACTTCTGAGCAACCACCTCTTCTCTACACCAGCGAGCCAACATGTTGAACTTGTACAAGTGCTCTGTCATTGCTTTGCCTCCTGCAGTGAAGACAGATGACTTTCAGGAAAGTTAAACCACCTCTTCCCACTCTGCCTAAAATACTCGGACAGTGAAGATGGATGAAACCAGCGGCTCTCTGAACAAAATGCTGATAGACATTTTTGGTTAGAGTTCGGAGAAGTGTGCAGGGGAATTAGAGCCCGATGCAGCTCGTCTCACAAAGCCAAACCGGCTCGAGCAGGATGTCAGAAACACCAAGCTCTGTGTGGCTCTTTCTCAAAGTAAACCAGACACTCTGAAGCCTGGTTCTTACCACAGGACCACATGGATTCAACCAGATCTTGTTATCTTCAGCCCTATTTGCACAGATGGTGATTTCAAAGATTCCCTCAAACTCTTTATTTTGCAAAAATAGATAAAGTCTTTTTGATGTTACTAAACTCTAATTTTACAAACTTCCTGTTGATTTCACTGTGGCCTCCGTGCTGCCGGGCATCAGATAAGAAAAAAAATGCATCCCTGACAAGGAAAAATTTTAGTTTAATTGTTTTATCACAGATCACTCTCTTGACACAGCTTCTTGAGATGGGACTTCCTCTTACATTTATTTCACGTTGGAACTGACTAAAAATCTCCATCCTCACTTTAAAGGAACACTTCTGTGCGTAGACCTAAATTTCAGGAGCAATGTTTTGCAGCCTTCTTTCTTCAAAGCGCCCTTTTGAACCGACCTATCTTTTATGTCATGGCTTACTTCATCTCACGTCTGTTCTTTCCTGAGAACAAACCCAGAACTGGAAGGGTGACGTTCAGCAGAACAAATCACTGTCTCTACATGTCTTTTTAGCTTTAAGGAGGATCTATAATTCACTGTCAATACAGCAACTGTATGAGTGTCAGGCGAGCTTATTCATGCCTGTGTTCAGAGAATAAAGGAGACCGTTGGAGGAAAATCCCAGAGATTGTCTTACGTTTCATGCTCCGGCAGTGGCACGACTTTAAAGACATTTATGAGTCCTAATCAGTACAAACATGACATGCGAAGGAGAACAAGTATTTTCATGTTAACACATGGTGGGTGATTTATTTAAAAAGAGATAAAAGGAAATAAAAGGCTTGACAAGGTCTATTCAGCCTTGATTAAGATAATAATTAAAAAAAAAAAAAAAAACTTTGACAAGAAAAAGGGAGAACTAAGAGGACAAACCAACAGTTTGATGTCCTGTGGACACAAACCTGAAGGTAGAAGAAAATTAATTGAGATCTTTGAAGTTAATGTAGCACTTCTGTTTACAGTTCTTGTAGAGTAATATTACTTATTTTTTTCAAAAACTAAACTTGAGGCTTCAGATGGAGCTGCATGAGGTCTCATAAAGTTCAGTTGAGAGCTGCAACGATTAACCAAATAATGGCTTGATCGATCAATAGAAAAAATAAATCATCAACTATCTTGATAATGGATTAATTGTTGAAGACATTTTTCAAATACAAAGTAAAAAGAATTGCTAGTTTAGTGCCTAATTTGTGATGATTTGCTGCTTTTTTGCATGAAAATAAATGAGGAGTCTATGTTTTGGGCTGTTTTTTGGACAAAAGAAGCGATTTGACGACGTCAGATTTGGCTCTGGGAAACTATGATCAGCATTTTTAGCACTTTTTTAAAATTTCATGGAATGAACGATAATTGGTAACAATAATCAGCTAATGAAAATAATCATTAGTTGTCGCCCTAGTTCAGTCACGGAGTTAGAAAGAGTTGAGCCTACCGGACTATTATTGGCTAGCAGTTTTACCTGCTACTAGCATCACTAGTGTGCGGTTTGAAGATAATAACTTCTGCCGTATTTCTGTTTTGTGTAATTTATAATTGCAAGTCAGCACTCTCTAAGAAAGTGGACAACATTGGCCTTTGAGCAGTCATCCAGTAACGCAGGTATGAATGCCCCCCTTTTCATCTGATTAGGCACCCTCCTACTACCACCTCTTCCTGAAAAAGGAGCTGAGTCGTCTCCTTTTTGACCGTGATAAAGATGTCATGCGGTGGACCACTTTCTGGAGGCCTAGAGCACAGACTTCGGTAAAGAAGGGATCTGTTAGCTCCTCAACTGCTGGACTAAGTATGCAAATGTAGGAAGCGACAAGGCTGAAAAATATCAGAGCTAGGTTTCCTAAAAATTGACCCCTTCTACCTGAGGCCATGAACTTACCAATCGCCCCTTGTAGGCGCCAGGTTTTGACATGGGAGATGAATGCACAGACTCAAAAATGTGCAATTCTAAGTCAGTGGAGTACTTAAGAGAAAGAACATAAACCATTTCTCCTGTCTTTCTGTCTCATAACACTCTTTCGTTTCTGGCCTTGCGTGTCTGCAGCACAGATATTTGCTTTGGGTGGATGGCAGATTTATACAGCAGCACATCTGGTGCCTGACATATAAAAATGCCAGTTTGGTAACATTCAGGACCTGTAAGTGCTTTTAAGTTGCTCAGAAAGTACGGTGGCTGGGATCCTTTTGATTACAAAAAATCAGTTGTCTCATTAAAAAGATTTATCATACGTTCTCACATGTGAACTGCATACAGGTTTAATGGAGATTTTGTCTTGGGGTGACAGTCACGTTAATCTGCTGAAAGCCTTATCACCCCAATTCCCTGGGTAACCTTATCCTGTTTTTCCAACGTAGTCAAAACAGTTTAAAATTAAATATGAGCAGCTTCAGTTTATCTCGAAGACAAACACAAAGTAACAACATTTTTTGCAAAAGGCCATGTGTGAGATCACGCATTTCCTCATTTCTGGCTACTCTTTCATTTTATTCCAAATCTTGACCGCATTCCTTGCAGCTCAGAGGAGGAGAAACTCTCATAGTGGAAAAAAGACAGAGACAGAAGGAAAAAGAGAACAAAAAGTAGTAATTTTTATGAGAGCCAGCACTGCCTACTGCTGGATCCAAATAAATTCAGAATGCCATCTAATTCCACTGAGCTGTTTTACAATGGTAACCAGGCATGGCTAATGGTTCAGGATGACTGACCATGATTGTACTTGCATGCCAAAGAAGGAAAGAAAGAAAGGTAATAAAGTTTGCATGTGTTTGAATAAAGCTCTTATACACTGCAACATGTTAAATGTTGTATTTGAATTCAGCAAACAAGTTCCTCCATTCATTGATCTGATTAAAATGCAAATTAATAAGGGTTGAGATAGGTGATGACTGCAGTTTCAGCTGGGGTACGTCAGTCCAGAGCCCCAGTTTGGTCAGAGAGGGGCAAACAGCTGAGAGGAGGAGCAAAAGGTGGAGGACCTTAACTGAAATCAGATGTCTGCCTGCCTCACACACACACACACACACACACACACACACACACACAGAGGCACACCACCCCCCTCCTCTTCTGCCTCCTGCAAGGTTTAATCCTCCTGGACCTTCGAAATTAAGCATTTCACATGGGGCTCTGCACCGCTAACCAAACACAAACCAGCCTTTTATGGCTCCCTGGGCCTGCACGACTCTGGGTGACTCACAGAGACGACAGATAGACGGGCTCGAGAGGAGCTGTGGGATGTTATGTTTTGGGGTGTTAGGGTGTAAGTTTTTAGGGTTTCTGGCCACGCGCCAGTTAATGCTCAAAGAAAGATCAGAATTCACTGAACATGTGATACATTTGATCAATTTCCGCTATTGGATAAAGCTATTAAGATACTCTTACGTTCATTCTGATTGTGCCAAGTCACAAGTGGATTTAATTAAATTCTACGTTGTGAAGCCAATAACAGCATTACACTATAGCCTGAATGTTTCAGGAGAAAGCAATTTAATTTGAAGTGATAAAATGATAAAGAGGGGACAACACCATGATTCAGTTTAGATTACGTTGTAGTGAAAGCCACTGGGTTAAAGTTAGCGAACAACTCTGATAGTATGAAAAGCATGTGCTTCTTTGTGCCTGATTTAGCTTGTTGGAAGATAAATGCAACAACATTTACGATAATGACACAACAACAGAAACGGTCTAATAACTGTACAGATTCTCTTAAAGACAAAACGATGTTGAGCAGAGAAAACTGGCGATGATTAAAGATCAGGAGGAGGATGTTTTTTGAAAAGAATTTTAGTTTTGCTCAAATTCTAACTCAACTTTCTAGGTCTCAATTAGAAACAGGAAGCTTGGTCGCTGTTTCACTTCTTAAAAACCATTCGAGGTCGCAGAGGGCTGAATAGCGCGATGAAGCAAACAAACTGAGATAGTTTCCTTTTCAATTCTCTCTATCTCCTCAAACTTCATCACTGAGGAGAAGGTTTCTTTATGGTCAACAGATTTGCAAATTTGCAAGTTCATCAATTAGAACTCAAATGTGTGAAATCCACTGAAATGTACAGCTGTTTATGTACAATGGATAAGATTTGAGTATCTCTGCACAATGTAGTGGACTAGCAGTCTAGTGACAACGCTCACTCTTGTTGTTTACCTTGTTTTTGTCGACAAATCATTCATTTATTCAACGTTGTTCACTACTGCTCAGCACTTTGTGTTGTTCCTTTCATAATCCCACCTCTCAATAAGCCAAGTTTTGAATTTAGCTGGTTAACACAGCTGACTGCAAGTGATTTATGTACAGGTCCATTCAGGGTTAAAGGATCTGTGTCACTTATTCTGCTACCACTGCGACCTAGACTCACAAGCAGCAGAGAATGAATGGACATTGTAAATTTTGTAAATCTGAGCGCAAGAGCGCCTGCAGTCTCTCTGGACCTTTTTACCCCAACAGAAAGTGTTTTCAATGACCCTGTTAACTCCCCGGCACGCTGACAGCCAAGCATATCCGGGAGGGCTCCATTAGGAAAACCCAAGGACTTATTTGGACATTTCTGGGGATTAGAGGCTGATTAGTGAACACAAACAACTAAATAAGAGGGGTCACAGGTCTGAGATCTAGAGGGTCTGCTGTGTGAATGAATGTGAATCTGCTAAAGAAACTTCCCAACAACATTAGTCTGAAACTCCCTGGTGAGGAATTAAGAAACGAAGCAAACATACAGTATTTTGGTAATCTGAAACAATCTCTCAAACTGTTCAAGGGCCCAAAATTTTCCAAATCTATTCAGGGTCTTTATGTATAAATGTTTTTCCGGTTTTTCATTGAAATTTATCTTTGAAATCGTAAAACTTTTATACCTTCCTTCAGTGTAAACAGGCGTCTTCGACAAATTTAGTTTCAAATTTAGTAGCATCAAATTTTTAACCTATTACTGTCTTGTGTTTTTAAAAAGGCAAATAATTCTTCATGACAGTTACTGGACAGCAACTGCCTTGTTCCATTCATAAAGCAAATCTGTATCATGTACACATTTTTTCTTGTTCTGACGTATAATTCAATTCTGAGCACTGAGAAGGAATTACGGCCCGTAAGTCATGCAAGGACTTCGTCTGTCAGCTCACATTATTGTTAACTTGGAGAAGAATTCTCCCCTAGCTGCCAGCTCCTGGGCTTGAGACTGGGAGCCTCTGTGACGTGTGATCCAGATCTCTCAGCTTCCGCATTGCGAAGCCTCATTCTTTCCACAAGGCCAGGGCGCTCGGCCACAGTAGCTATCACTTTAATAACAGGATTGCCGCCATCATTGGCATTCTGATACTGTTTGGCTTGAACGCTGACCAATAAGCTGTTCCCACCTCCATGAAGCTGCCACTGTGTAATTTAAGGGAAGGAATTTTAAAAACCTGAAATGTCAGTAACTGTTAGTGTTGCTTTACTTCTGCACAAAACTGTTCCAGGAGCAGGACGAACAAATATGAGACAACCATTTACAATTCGGAGAGGCATTTCCTCTCTTCAGCTGTCTTTCTCCTTCGCAAAAAAAAGTTCAGAGCTAAGACATTGGATTAGATTGTAAGGTTGGCAGCAGTACCTATGCTAAAGCTGCTGGACATCCAACACAGCTAGGGCCTGACTGATATGAGATTTTTGGGGCAGACACTAATACCTATATTGGGTAGAGAGAAAATTACGATATCAGATTTATCAGCCAACGTGATCATCAAATACTTGTGACAAAGACATAACACAGCTTACAGTTTTAACAAACTTTGTTCCATTTGTCAGCACACTGAGCAGCAAACACTACACTCATTAGTTATTGAATAACTGCCCCCCCTCGACTGGACAAAGTACCTAATAACACCATTTTAAATCGCTTGTCCAAGCATTTTTTCTGGCCTTAATAAACAG
>JAQLOL010000006.1:19420799-19437391 GCA_029783665.1 Naso thynnoides | reverse complement strand
GATCTCCTGCTCTTAGTTCTACTGTTGCTGATGCAATACACATGCCCAGAACATATGAGAAAGAACTCAAGTAACATTTAAAACCTTTTACCATTATAAGTGCAAAAAACACGACCACATAGCATTTGATGTGCTAAATACAAGGCACAAAGTCTTAGTATCGATACAATCGATTTTTGCTTTGAAAAAAGATTTTATATCTATACAAGTCACACAAGAAGGACAATTTGCCATTCACTGATCGATGTAGTTGCATCGTAGGAATATAAATTGATGCACTGATACATCGATGAATCGTTGCACTCCTATGAAATAACCTAAATCTACTGTTTTAACTAAGGCACTTACTATCATTTTCAGAGGTGCTTTATATAAAGACTGTTAAGACTATTGAAGCATTTAGCATGAAACAGGGCACATACATTCCATATATAGCATTTAGATACCAATATCATTCAGTACAACACAGGGCAAAATGAACTGAACATTCTTGGAACCAATCAGCTGTCAGTCCTCTTCCATGCTAGATGATAAGGAGGATAAGGTGCTTCTTTGCATTTCTAAGAGGCGATTTTTTTAAGCATATGGCATGTAACTCATGAACTGGGGGGAAAATAAAAAACAATCTTCCTAAACAATGAACAATGTGGCACTTGAAGGTTAAATGCTTCTTTTTAGCTATTGACATGCAGTATACTTGCAATTGATAACTTGCTAAGCTGCTCTTAAAGCATACTTGTTGCTTTCTTTAGCAGGAAAAAGTGACTTTATAAATTATTCTCTTTCCTCTCTCTTAAAAAAGAACTTTATTCCATCTCAGTGCCTCTTTGAAGCATTTTAATGTGTTATTCTCATAAGGTTTTTTTTCTTTCCCGAAACAGATCCAGATGACCACAGAACACCTCTTAGCTTAACAACATATTTGTGTTTACTGGGTGAGTTCCCCAGTGTGGGATAAAGGTTTGAGCTCCGTGTGGGCAGCAGTGCTGTTGGTTCCCACTGCAGGAAGACATTTCTGTTGCATGGGGAGGTCGTCTACAGGCTGGCAAAGCAGCAAGAATCGCTGAGGGATAAAAAGAGAGACAGGAGTTCAGACATTTTGGCATAAACATATTGCATTCTTTGTTGCCTTTTTTCTGCACTTTAACTCCTGCATAAACACCACAATATCAGTGCAAAGTGAACACATTATTCCTTTAAAACAAACAAATACAAAGCAATAAAAGTCAGTTTAATACATTTGGAGTTTTAATGATAATGCTGAAAATATCACATATTTCTGCTGTTTTCAATCAATCCCATGAAAAGAAAACTACCAACATGTGTTAGTCCATCTTGCAATCATTTTGACTTCATGATTCTTAGCTTCAAGCTTGTTTTCTCCACCTAAAAATGTCTTTATAAATCAGTCACATGGATTTTTTCAGGTTTTGAAGAAGCTAAACTTCCTTAAACAGCAGTGCAAATGTTTTAAGTAAACATCTTAACAGGTGGAATCGAACCCGAGTCCGCTGTGGCGAGGACATAGCCTCTGTATATGGGAAGCCTGCTTTGATGACTGAGCCACCGACGCCCCAGCCACGTGCATTTTAATAGGGACATGCGACGAGTGCAACGTGACTCACTGACATGTTTTTAATAGAGCTCTGGGGCACAGAGGACTACACAACAGGCTTTAGATACACACAAAGTCAATTTTCTGTTGATTTTGATCTTTTTGAAAGGGATTTCTTGGTGAAATGAAAAATCTAGACTATGACCAGACTTAACCTTTGCATGAAAAGTCTTCCTACAGTCAAAAGATGAAAGTTCAAATGTTTTGAAAAACAATATTCCTCCCTGCTGTTTTCTGGCAAGCTGTTCATATGGAAGATGTTCCGTGTTGAGAAATCCTGGATGATCACCAAGAGTTGTATTTCATATACCAGGCTGTCTCCTACTTAAACAACCCCTGCACACCCACATTCAAACCATCCCCTGTTCCATCATAACAGCCAAGATCTGAGTGAGGCCATCTTAAAAATTCATGTGAACCACAGATGGTTGGACTAGCAAGCTTTCAACAAATCATAACACGATGTTTTAAACCCAGTTTGCTCAATAACGTATCTCATGAAGCAGTCCAATTAGATTTTAACAACCAACATGTACAAAAGACCATATCAGCTATATCAGAGATCAAACCACTGTTACAGCCATTGCGACACCTGAGAGTCAGAGTTTATTTTTGCTGTATTTCTAATAAAACGTTCTGGGTTTTGGGGGAAAAGACTTGCAAAACTTTAACCAAGGGAAGAAGAGTAACCAGAGGACCTGCTTACCTGTCGAAGGGTGCCTTCTCCCTGAATTATTTTATATAACACAAACAGTGGGATGAGGGAGAGGGAGACAGTAGCCATGAACCAGCCCAAGATGTTGGCCCAGAGTGGATAGACGTAACTGTGACTGAATTTCAGCGGGGAATATTTGATAATAGAGAAGATGAACGTGCCCTGTGATTGGAAGACACAGGATGGATCAATGTTAAACTTTGCGGTCTTTAATAATATAGCACAAAAGACAAGCCTAACTTCAAATTCTTGAGAAGATACTGGACATCCTGAAATAGGCAAACCATAGCATTTATAAATATCAGGAATTGAATATAAATAGAATATAAAGATAAATTCTTCTGTCATGATGATGCATATTTGTCTTGTTACATGCATATTGTGAATGTGATGTGTGTTTGGGGTGCAATGTTCAGCTAAGAGGGAGTTAATTTTAACAGTCTTAAGGGGACAAGGTAAGCCAAGTGACGTTTGAAAGCAAATAAATTCACTGTGTGTGTGTGTGTGTGTTTGCATGTTCACAGCTGTGAGCTTAGAGCCTGTGACTGATTTGCGCATAATTTCCACTGTGGTGATGCTGCTTTTCTCTCATAAAAGGAGACTGACATAAGAAAATTGGCAAAACACGTGGAAGAAACAAATCAATGTCAATACAACGAATAAAAGGTGAGAATTCTTACAAAACAGATGACAGGAGTGACGTAAGTCCAGCAATACTTCATTAATGGGGACGGACGATAACCGATCATGTCTGTGATGTTGTTGTAGAAACGGTCAGCACCTTTGGGGAAAGGGAGGATATTAGAAGGGTCAATCTCATCTTTAAGACGAATTTATATGCATCTTTACGTGGTTGGATGTGTTGTATGTAACTTACCGTAAACCCAGGCAATACTGATGGACTGGCAAAGGGAGAGGAGGAGCAGGGTGGTGCCACTGCAGACATGATGGTCCAACAGCTGGAGCAGGTACATCCCTCCCTATGACCAACAATTAAATATTATAATCTCAATATGATGATAATAATAACTATGGAAAACATTTTTTTCTTCCACAATTGATCCTGAAGCATCTGTACATCAGGCAATGTGGAATTTTTTTTTTAAATAATGTATTTAGCGTCAGAATGTTTTAATGTCACATTCTAAATCCTGATAAAAGCTGATAAAAAAGAAAAACTAAAATTTAAAAAAAAATTCCCGACCCTTCCCAAACCTTTTTAAACAGGTAAACAACCACTGTCACATTATCATTATTTCGTATCAAAGTCAACATAAAGAAGGAATGCTTTATGAATGGAAGGAACTTTATAATGAACTTAAGCATGAACATAAGGAATGGCTGTGAAACAGGACCCTCAAATAAGCTATCAAAAGCTTTTCAGAGGGGGCCTGAGACCATTAAACAAAAAACAGGAAAGTAAAGAGACCTTATACCAAAATACACAATAAACACCATCAGACAGACACCACAAAATACAGGTGATCCCACAACATTAATTACACCATGAACATCAGTGATTAGCACTTTTATCTTCAGGTTCTTCTTAAAGATGGAGACAGAAAGCAGCAAATTTAAGCTATCAGACATCGCCAGTAAACACATTATTAAAAGCACACTCCCTCATGAAAATTCTTTGCTTCAAGCACTGAGGCTGCAATATTTGGCAGGTCTTCTGGGAGCCCCGGAGAGCAGCAGAGGCCATCTAAGGTCCAAGGTTTTTCTACTACTGGGCTGTAGCTTAGAGAACAGAAACATGGCTTTACTGAAGGCTCATCCATATTTTTCTGTGTTTGACCAAATGACTGAGGTCTAATGTAACATTTTGGTGGGAAAGTAAAATATTTTTATTGAAGATTATGGAACACAGGATTCGTGCTTGCAGTGCTCACTGTTGGAGAGGAATTCCCTTCTCACACTTACCAAGAGATTAAAATATTTAGTTTCGAGTCAGGAGAAATGATGATTTAAAGCTGTGGTTGGTTATTTGTCTTGGTGTCATCTGGAAAACTTCCATAATAATCTTTCAGCATGTTGTCATTCAGTTTGTCTGAAAGAACACTAGACTTCTGCAACTCTCCTTGACTCTGTATTCAGACTGTGACGGGAATTTTTTTGGACAATCATGGGTCAATTCAGAGAGCCCATGTTCCAATTGGCTGCTCTGCGACAGGGTTCTTAAATAAAAAGGGATTATAAAGGGATATCGCTTTTCAATTCCATCTCAAAAATAAATATAGCAATTCAGTAGCTTAGGCTAAAGCAAAAACTGACCAGCCTGGCTGCCAAGAGACCACAGCTCCCTGGCCACAAAATAATCCAACAGTGTCCAAAATGTCCAGTAAAACCAAAATTATTGTTATACTTTACAGATTTAACAAATGGGAGAACATGTTAATCTGTGTGCATTACAGCACAAGTGCTGGTGGGTGGACTTTGTTCCTGTCAGACAGAGTCAGGCTGGCTAGTTCCAGGTTTTAATTGTATTAGCTTTTGAATTACTTAAAGGTCCAGTGTGAAGGATTTAGTGGCCTCTAGCAGTGAGGTATAAGATTGCAACCAGCTGATTATCCCACCACACATTCTCTGCTTCTGAACGTGTAGGAGAACCAGCGGTGGCTGCCAAAAAGTAAAAAAGCCCCTTTTTTAAAGCCAGTACTTGTTTTTTGTGTTCTTCGCTACTATAGAAACATGGCAGCACAAAGTGGCAGAAACACTGATGCACACTATATTTCATGTCTGCAAAATTAGCAAAAGAGAACCCCACAAATCCTACACGCAAGACCTTTAAGTGTAATTTGGATTGACTTACTTTTTTATGTCTTTGTTGCCTTTACGCCATTTACACTTTGTCTGGTTTGCTTTCTGAAATATTTTACCAGTTTCATAAAATTAAAGTGCTACATAAACAATAAGCAAAGGTTTTGCCAACTGTCAAGCTTGGATTGTACGAACTTCAGTGACGAGAAAGAGTCCCAGCAAACAGCAGGTACTGCAGATGGCCAGCAGAAGCAGCTCACGTCTGAAGCCTTGGCGCAGGTAAGTTGGAAACAGATCAACCAGCGACGTCATCAGACACTCCATACCAACAAACTGGAAGAAAACAGTGAGAGGGAAAGGAGTCTGGGCTTGTTCATTTATTTTTACATTAATTCACTCAATAATACAAAGGGCTTTGGCAGGTACCTGACTGTCCAATCCAAGCAGAATGATCATGAGGAAGAAACACACTGACCACACCTGAGGCATGGGCATCATGGCTACAGCACGGGGGTAGACGATGAATGCCAACCCCGGACCTACACACACACACACACACACACACACACACACACAATGTGATATGACATATTACAAACACAAATGAAAGGCAACAGACAAAAATGTCACTTGTGTATACCTGATTCTTGTTTGTCTTGTTTGTTAGAAAAAGAAGTTAATGGAAGTGTAATTAGCACAGGTCTTATTAAAATTTTGACTTGATATAGCACGAGATGAAAAGTCAAAAGTTTGCCACAGTACCAAGTTGTCCTCAGCTCTGCATTCCCTCTGCTCACTGGTAAGCATTAATTATCCTCACCTGAGCTGAACTTCATGCTTCGAGTTAAATGTGAGATTATTAAAGAACAAAAAAGATGGCAAAAGAAGGTACCAAATGTACCAGACAGCTACTTAGTTTGGAAAGATAAGAGGATGAGGACAAAAAAACATTAGCACAAATTGCTGCATTGGGAGGAGTTTTTGTTTCTATGCAAGGTGCAGAATCTGCCAAGTCTCCCCAACAAGAATCACAGAAATTGCATAAGAACAGTTGCCACACTGATGGTCACTATGAATTGAAATTTAAATTTTACTTGCCTGATTCGGCTACTTCAGAAATATCCACCCCTTGTTCATAAGTCATGAAACCCAAAACAGAGAAAATGGCGAAGCCTGCAACAATGCTGGTGGCACTGTTCAGTAAACACAAGTAGAAACAGTCCCTGAAAGAAAAATGATTACAGGTGAACAACAGCTCAGGAGTGCCTACCAAGTGAATGGAAAGATGGAATGGAAAAACAAAGTGTTAAAGCTAAGGTAGGCAGTTTATTTTTGGTGTCATTGGACAAAAAAATCTAATAATAACCTTTCAGCATATTGCAATTCAGGAGTGCTGAAAGAACACTAGACTTCTGCACCTCTCCTTTACTCTGTATGCAGACTTCAGAAAATGAAGACCATGACGGACACTTTTCGGCCAATCAAGGGTCATTTCAGAGAGTGCGTTTTCCTACTGGCTGCTCTACGCTGCACTTCTTAGCAACAGGTGATGTTGCAATGACCTAAATTAGTGGAAAAAGTGACATGCCTTACATACTAAAACTGGCCTCTGGTGACTTGATGAGCTGAGTTGCAGGCGACACTGTCAGGCAATTGAGTCAAGCTGAGGTGGACCAGCTTACTCTGCTCCAACTTTTCCGGCAATTGACCTTTTGCTAAGCCACACCCCCCTTAATTATGTATGCTATGTCCAACAAGCTTTCAGAGCTTGCATGGAGCTCACACTGTCACTAACTGCACTCTCAGGACATATACTGTCCAATTTTTGGAAAAGAAAAAGCCATTTCAGACAGAAGCAGACAGAAGGTCTGCAAAAGCCTTTGAATCATATATTCAGGATGTCAAACTGACTCAGCAGTGAAAACAGGTTAAAGTTATGAATATAAAGATACATGCTAAAGCCTACAGATCACAGAGCAGGGGTTGTATTTCACTTCATTCATAAAACAAGCAAAGAGTCTCATAATGATTTAGGACCTGTTTAGGACTATGGGATTACAGACATCTTCTGCATTAACGTGAAAAGTAAAGTTTGGCTTTTTGGTGAGGTTTGAATTCAGGTTACCAGCATTGCAAACAGGAAAGCTGCCATTTCTGGACTCCAGCCATAGACTTAAGCTTAGC
The DNA here is from genome assembly GCA_029783665.1 of Naso thynnoides. Taxonomy (NCBI): domain Eukaryota; kingdom Metazoa; phylum Chordata; class Actinopteri; order Acanthuriformes; family Acanthuridae; genus Naso; species Naso thynnoides. The sequence goes on along the minus strand of JAQLOL010000006.1, from coordinate 19,430,117 downwards.
TGGCCAGGCTTGCTAGCAACCTGAATATGTGTATGTAACTCGAAATAACCAGCTATAGCTAATATCTACTAATACCAGCATAACATGACCTCAGTGTTGATTCAAGGGTTATCGAAGCAGATGTAACATTAGCTGTGCTTGTTAAACTGTGAGAGGTTCAAGAATGAGGACGCCAGAAGTTTTGCAAAGAGCATAGCATTACACTTTTCTGCATTTGATTTTGGAAAGATATTGAACATTATTGTCCTTCGAACTTCCCTGAATGATGAGCATCACTTTTGAAAAAGTTCCCCAGACATAACATTTCACCAGGATGAGCCCGAAATCCACAGCACCAGCCTGAAAATGCCAAAAATCTGAAAAGATTGCATGAGTTTCAACAGAGCACAGCTGTGTGGTTGTCGGATCCTGGGCAGAGCTGGCAGATGCTACGCTTTGATTGGCCTATTTGCTTTAGAGGGCAGCGCTTAGGGAAAGGTCGACTGTTTCATCTTTTCGTGAATCTTTGGTGTAGGTTGGGCTTAAAAGAGAGAGAATGACAACAAAAAAAGTGAGCCAGAGCAAAAACAGGGAGGGGAAGTTGCAGCAGATTTGCTTCTTTAGGAGTCTCATGCTACAGCTAGCTTGATCTCCAGATGTTGCCTACCTCAACTTTAATCTCAGGCTCGAGAACTAATTTAACTAGGTCATCAAAAGTTTTATGTCCTTCTAAAGAAACACTTTTTTTTTGCAGCATTAAATTCACTTAGAAAAGCAGAAAGGGCTCACACTCAAGTGCAATCAAATAAGTCCACATGAATACAACATAAAACACCAGAAACACTAATGTTTTCTCGAAGGGTTACATTTCATATCAAGCAGGATTGTTTTGACAGACAAGATGAGCGCCTACCTGTAACAGTCATTATTGTAAGTGTTGTAACTCCCAAGAGAGGTTAGGAAACTGAGGCCAATTGCATAAGAGAAGAAGATCTGAGTCCCAGCGTCCATCCACACCTGAACAGGTCAAATAAATACATGTATGTGCATGTTTCTGTGTAGAGCAAAGAAAAAAACTGTTATGGCACTGCTCAAAAAATTTTGAGTACCTGGGGATCTGAAAGGCGGGAGATATCAGGGTAAAGGTAGTAAATGATCCCATCCAGAGCCCCAGGTAGAGTCACACCACGTATGAGCAGAACCAACAGGATGAAGAAGGGGAATGTAGCTGTAAAGAATGCTGCCTGAAAGAAAAAGACAAACAACAGATAGTTACAGCAAACTCACTCTGTGTAACAAATCAGTGACATCTCTAACAAAAGGTTGCATCTAATTTATCATTGTCAATTGTTCTTTATTTTTTAAAGGAATGTATTTGTCTTTAAAGTGTCACACAAGAGTGAAATAAGACAAATTTTCTTTCCAACCAATAACCCAAATCCCAAAGGTGTTTATTGTTAAGTTCTACAAAACAGAGAAAAAAAAAGCAAATTGTCATAATTGGAAACAGCAAATGATTAGGCAATGGTTAGAAATCTCTGTTGGAGCTCAGGCGAAACAGCTTCAGTAGGCAATTTGAAAACTGTATTGTGGAACACTTCAAAAAGCAGATAATGGTGCATGTGAATAGACCAGACTGAATAAAGCAGTGTGGAGCTGAATCAAGAGCTCCTGAGGCAGGTGAAGCTTTCTGAGCTGATGAAGGAAGTGCATCCTCTGCTGGGTCCTCTTTTTGATAGCTCCAGGTTATATTGACCACACCACCAGCTGTTCAATCTTATGTGCAAAGCTCTGCTAATTCTCAGCCTCAATCCCAATTGAGACCATTGTTTTGGCTGCAAACTTCAGAAGTTTAATAGATGGGTCTTCTGAGGTGAAGCCATTTGTAGAAGGAGCACAACAAAGCAAACATCTCCGACGGGTGCCACTGCTAATTGTCCAGGTTCTGGCATATTATCCTGGATGCCAGACCAACATGGGGCATGGGGAAACCTTAATCAAATTACTCTTGCTATAATTGTAGGGGCTGCATTTCTCTCCTAGGAATAACCCTCACTAAAATCCCAACTTAATTAACTTAAAACCAAATTGCAATGTCTTACTCTGAAATAAACTTTAGGGAGCTTTTTGGTCACCACAATGCCCTTCGTCACCAACTTGACTGTTGATAAAAATTTAGGTTACACTTTATTTGAATAGTCTGCCGACAGATGCATTAGTTGTTGACAATATTGTTGTCATAATTGTTTGTTGAGTAATTGTATATACATTGTGGAATATCATTTGAACATTTTCAGAATGTTTTCTGAATTTTATTCTGAATGTTTTCTGAATGTTCAACAAATATTAATAAAATGGATAACTAATTGGGGTTACGGTTATGGTTGGTGAAACAGTTACATTGTTGAATGTCAATTGATATGTTGTTGAAATGTCACAAATAGTCTATAAACTTTCAGTGGGCAGAAAATCAAAATGAAGTATTACCAAAACCAAAACTAAAAAAAAATAATAATAATAATAAAATAAATAAATAAATAAATAAACTAGAGAATATAATTTCTGGAGAAATTACGGGTGTGAATGTTGACGCTGAAAAAACATTCATAGAATGCCATCTGAAGAAGATGAATTTTTTTGAAACACTTACATTAGCATGAATTACTGAAACATTTGAACTGATCAGCTGGAACTAACTGGAAGAAGTTGAATTTGTGTGAGGTTGAAGAGATTTCCAATTTGAATCCATTATAACGACAGTGCGCATAAAGTTGAACATTCTAAATATTTTAAATGATATTCGAAAGCTAAATGGATGTTGAAATTTCACCCACTCTAGCCTGCAGAGGATTCTGCAATACACAACCATTATAAAATCTGAAGAGGGTTTGGTTTAGTTTAGTTTAGTTTAGTTTATTTCGATCATGTGCACATAATATAATACAATTAGACATAACACCAATTTGTTGGTTATTTTGGTTGATCGAAATGGAATAGGCTGAAGCTATTAAGCTTAGAAATGCTTAGAAATGACTAGATTTTAGACTTTGATTGCGAGGAAAGTATAAATGTTAGAATGCTTTTGACTCAGATCCTGAAAGTCTTAAGCTTTGTGAATGTTTTAATGTTTGAATGGTGTTTCTACATGAATGTATTAATGATTTGGAAAAGGTTGAATTTGAATGGGTTTGAAACAGTTTCCCATTTGAATCCATTGTAACAACGGTGTGAATAAAGCTGAATATTTTGAATGATATTTGAAAGATAAATGGAATTTTGGGACATTTTGATGTTTGGATGAAGTTTCTAGCTGAAAGTATGAATGAGCAGTAACCTTCTGAAAATTACGAAATTTTGAACCTTTTCCCATTTACTTTGAATTTGGAATTTTCGTCGAAAAACGAAGAATATCTTGGAATTTCTGAATTTTGAAAAAATTCTGAAAAGAGGCTCCAATCTCCTGAATTTTCTGAATATTTTGAATTTTGAACAGATTCAATATGTGCAAAAAGGTCCATGTAGCCTCCTTGAAAGACATTTTCAGATTCCATCCGACCACCTCAGGTGGGATGAAAAAATCTACATAAATCACCTGACAGCACACGTCACATCAACATCACATGACACTTTTGATGAAGACTGTAGATCATTGGTAGTTGAAACTGTCAAGGTTCAAAAAATAACTCCATAGTCTGACCATAAGAAAAACTTATCTGAAAATAAGTTTCAATATGTTGAAGTGTGTTGAAATAGCTAAGCGTAAAAAAATGTGGCAGAATAATAATGAGAAGAAGAAGTTGAAAAATAAAGAATGTTGAAGAACAATTGGCTGTGAAGGCTTGCAGCATTCACACCAAGTAACTAAACAACATCAGAAGATCTTCCAAGCCACTGACAGTAAAACAGTTACTATGCCAAAACGAACGCGGCATTCATCCAAAAGTGTCTTTGACCAAGGTTATAATATTTGGAGAGCCATGTGCAAACCCTAATAAAAACAAGTCTGAGCCAGCTAAACACTGGTATCTTAAAGGCTTTTTTTCCTAATATTCAAGCACAAAAAGCAGTGACTGCTGCCAACAACTTCTGCTGTAACTTAAGTGAACCCAACCTGAATATTAAATATTCAGCTGTGAAGAAAACAGCAGATGAGCCTGGACTGTGACAGAAACATACTTACACTTCAGACGAGAATAAATATATAGAAATAATAGCTCCCAGATATTGTAGCAACAGCAGCAAATCCTTCCTCAGACAGTTCCTGTAGTGCTGGGAGTTGCAGAATCAGCACAATCGACAGCTACTGCCTTAAGTGGCTGGTTTACAACCCAAACATTAAGTCTGATCCCGCAGCCTCTGGCAGGAACTCAGTCACCACTGCTATATAAACTGCAGAGTCAAACTGGAATATGATTAACAGCAAAACATGAATTGCAAAATCCTTCTCACTCAGTGGACCTATACTCATGAAGTATCTGATGACATCGGATGAAACTCAAGTGTATCAATCAGTTTAGGAGATGACCCTGTGTGTGTGCACGGAAAGAAGTTGTTCTCAAAGTATTAAAGCTATGTGAATTCTTTTAGTGATGTCAGCGATGGAATTTATGGAAACTAAGCTATTCCTTAAGAGGAACTTATCTCAGTGAAGTACGTGACTATTTAATATGCTCTATAATCAGATTAAGCAGGAAAGACTCTGCTCTTTGGAGTGCTCTTAAAAACTGACTTTAATGCAAATTTTAGACATACCTGTAAATGCATCTAAACATCAATGTGAAACTCTTCAACAAACAGCAATGGCATGACAGGCAAAAGGCTGTCTTGAACTTCTGTGGATAGTAGTTGATACCATATACCGTAAAAAAAAAAAAAAAGTGTACCACAGAACAGCTACTGCATGGATAACACAGCTGAAAGACAGTCAGCCGATGCAAGCAACATGGCCTTCTTATGTCTTAATTAACACAGTGCCCCATTCCCCCTTCACCAGACATCTCATCTCTCACCTAAGCTGAAACTAGATACCTTTCCTGTTGACTTGATGCCTTTCCAGATACAAAAATAGCAGATGACCCAAGTCAGGATGAGACACAAGACCAGTTCCCACCTCAGGCTGCCGACCTCCTCAATACCACCAGAGATTTTTAAAACCCGGCGCCTGGACAGAGAAAGAGGACAATGGTGGGTGTGAGAAAAACAAAGGTGGTCTTCTGTGGAGAGGAGGAAGGAAGGATCTGGTGTGAAAGTGAGGGTTGATATAAGAAAAGAAGAATGGATGAAAAGAGAAAACAGCAGTCAATATAGCGTGTGAGGAAACAACATGCTTACTGCCAGAACTCCACAACAGGAAGAGTGGAGTTCAGTCTGGAAGTCATGCTGAGGCTCTGATTTGGGTGGTTGATGTCCAAACATGTGTCTAGTATAAGAAAATAAACACTGGGAATATAGAAAAGCTCATATTCAAACTAAAAGTGGAACTTAAAACAAGTCTTGTTGCATTTATAAGAGAATAATAACATGCAAACTATCTGTAAATATCTTTCTGGCTTTTTGGCAACACAACAGATTTTACTGCTGCTGTTGTTTTGTAGCTCCTGTCTGACAGCCTACCTGTGTTCCAGTAGTGTCCACATGTGGCCCAGGGCAAATCCGCACTGAAGGATGAGAACAGGTAAAAGAACGCCCATGCCAGTATAACAATATAGGAAGTTCCACTGAACGCGATGATTAGGTGACTGGCATAACCCATGCCTGAAAGAAAGGAAATTACATGTGCAAAAAGAAAGCTGTTCAGAACACAAACATGATGTCGTTGGTAATTACAGACAAAGCACAAATTAGATACCCTCTAGGGCAGTGTTTCTCAAACTATGGGCCAGGGACCGGCACAGGGGCTGCAGAGCAATGCCTGCCGGTCCACAGCAACCCCCCAACAACAAAAAAAAGACTATATACTCAGTGAAATGTCTGTTTGAGCTAGTTTGCTTTTCAGCTGTGCAAAATACTGCAATACCCAGAAGACTTTGTAAGTTGAGCAGTACGCTAAACAAAGTCTTCTGGGTATCAGTTTTGTGACTCAATCAACAGCTCTCTTAATGGCGCTGTTGAGGACCATACATTTCTGGGCCCTGGCACTAAAAAGTTTGAGAAAGGCTGCTCTAGGCTCTAGGGTACCCTTCCACTGGACAAAAGGTGGTGAAGTGCCCACTGACCAATGGCGCCCTCAAGGGGTGGCCGGTGGGGGAGGGGCGTGGCCCCTAAGAGAAAATATTTGGCCCCCCCAAATGGACAAGCCCGATGGCAAGCCCCTTTATAAATTGGTTATTATAGGCTACATTTAAGGCAGAACAAAAGTTTCTTGTTTCTGGCCACAGCAGGACACTTTTTGCAAGCGCACTGGGAATCTGGCACCACATCTGAAGCTGTGTACACACTGAAAGTGACTTTTATTTGCGGTGCAACGAAATTACATACAAGGTCAATGGCATGTGACAACTCGCTTGAGGCCGCAACAGGCCTGTAGCGTTACAAAGTGGGTGCGACTTGTCGTGCGAGGAAGCGACTCGCGTGTCGCGCAAGTTCAAACTATTCAACTTCAGGTTCAGGGACAGATTTGCTCCACGACAGCCCGTTGTAGGGAGCAGCCACAGTTAGTATTAGTTCGTATCATCGGGAGGAAGGGGGGCTCGTCATTTTCTAACATGAACCACTGCCGGTTTAATCATCCTTTCTGCACAGTATTTACATACTGTAGTGTCTTTGTCTTATTATGTGTAGCTTTTTTAGTGTACCTCCATGGCCACCCCAAAATTTTCACTGGTCCCATCTGGCCCCCCCACAAAATATTTTCTGCAGGCGCCACTGCCACTGACTTTTTGTGCATTGGTGCCCCCAAAATAAGTGTCCTTTTCACTATTTTCGCCCCTGCCCAACAAACATCTTGAGTCCCTCAGTGATGGCAAGGATAAATTTGAGTGTAGTTACACACACCATTTGCACCCTCAACGTTTACAAAATTTTAAGCACCTTGGAAAAGCGGGCAAATCCTTCTCCAGCACGTGATTCCACCTTGGCTGGTGTATTGTCCTAAGGCAGTCTCAAGGAAAAATAAAGGGACTCCGCATGTAATCATGAACAAGATGTATGGGATGAAGAACACGCCTGAAAAACAAAACAAAACAGAGAATAAGTACTTCAACAATGAGCCCAAGAGAGAGGATGCTGAAAAGAAGTTTTCCCTGATTGTCTCTGATTGATTATTTTGGGAACATGCGCTTGCCAAGCTGCTGTGACTGACTCACCTCCGCCGTTTCTGTAGCACAGGTAAGGGAACCTCCACACGTTCCCAGGTCCGATGATCGCCCCCATCACAGTCAGGATGAACTCGGCTTTGGTCCCCCAGTTTCCCCGTTCCTCCAGCTCTTTCGACGTCTCTCTGTATCCTTTTGGCACAGAAGCTGTGCAGGTGCCATTCTTTCCTTTCATGATTTTCTTTGAATCACTCGGGTCGTTAATACTGAAAAACTCCTCTGGAGTCAGCTTTCCTCTGTACTGACAGAAGGCTGCGTGCACTGCGGTCAAATAAGTCGTCGTTCCTGAAAATCAAGTCAAGCCAGCCCAGTAATATACCTATCACAATTAATTGTCTTTGTGCGCACTGACCTGGACCTCAAGAAAAATGTCGATGTGATTGCAGCTCTGTCGCGTTACAGAGGATAGTGTTGTTTAGACTTAAAAAGTTATAGGGACAAGGATGCACACTCTGAGGGGAGGTGGTGTTGGTGGCGGGTTAGATAAGGTGAAACTTTGTAAGAGGGGCGTAACGAATCGACTGCTCCTCCAAGACTCCTCCGACGGCGGTGCAAAAAACACAAAACAAAGCAAAAAAAAACCTCTGTCCAGTGGCGTTAAGAACTTTATTACTGTTCTCAAAATAAAACAAAAGTTTTACTCTGCTCTTGTTTAAGAATGAGAGATTTTTATTTTGGGCATATAAAAAGACCGAACAAAGCTCATACAGAGGAGAAAAAAACAGTAAAAAAAAAAATAATAAAAAAAAAGTAATCGTTTCAAACAATGAAAAACTTAGTGGAAAAAAAATCAAACAGTGGATGAATCAGTTTACATTTCCGAAAAGGAGACAGAAGAAGTTCAAACTTAAATCCCACCCTTCTCTATCAGTCATTAATTAATAGTGTAATAGTGTATCCAGTTTTTTTAGACTGATTTTTCTTCAACTTGTTTAAATATATAATAACTCATTACAAAAATATGATTTAAACCCTTACTCATAATCAGTAGCCTATCAGAAATAAAAATGTACTATATTGTATTTATCTAAATAAAAAAATCATGTCTCAAATATTTATCATAGCCATATTGAATTTTTTAAACATATGATGATGATGATGATATTAAAAAAAATTTTTTTTTACCCATGTTTAAACGTGTTTTTTATTAATTTGCTCAGTCCCCTTCTTAAATAAACCAAATCTAAACCTAAATACTTATACATTAGTCTTACATATTTATACGGATACACCCATATGCCCATACACAGCTATTTAGCCTGCATATTTGCATTGTCATTTATAGAAAAAAATACACATAGCCTACACACAAACACATGAGGAGAGATTATTACAACATGAGATAACTACAAGACAGCTCCTTAACAGAGAACAAATATCATAATGAGAATAAAATGTGAATATTATCTGAGGCTCTTTAATTTTAATTAATATCATTAAAACTGAGAAGATTAGTCCTGCATCATTAAAGGGGCATCGTCTGAATAGGCTAAGTTCTACTGACGTTTATTACATAATAGGAATATTAATAGGCCAGCATGTCTGGATCCACTGATAAAAAAAAAAAGGATTTAACCGCTGATGGGATTTGGAATAATTTACAGTTCTGGGATCGACCGTGAGATGGCAGCACTTTACCCATTACTGCATTACCCAGATCTGCAACGCACAGTGGCAATTGTGTATACTGTCAATGTCAATGAGAAGTGAAGCGAGGATTATAGTTCCACAGAAACAGAAATGTTTGAGATGGTGTTAGGCATTGACACCGCAAGAGTCATTCAGTAAATCTGCATTTTTACACACGAGAACAAGCAGCAGCTTAGATCTTGTAAGTTGTTGAATAAAATTGACAAAAACTTGTTTCTCCAGTTAGAGATGATCCTCCTGTTGATGCAGAATGGAGTCAAAAAATGGCTGGAGGATTAAATAGGCCTACCTCATTATACCTGTTGTATTATACCTGTAGTTGATTGATGGATACTTTTTTCAAACGAGATCATGGTTAAATGTCACAGGCCAAAAA
>JAQLOL010000006.1:19346147-19392258 GCA_029783665.1 Naso thynnoides | reverse complement strand
ATATACATACACAGAAACATTTATGAATGTAATTTATTTGTATGATATTTTCATTGGTGGACCAGTAACAACATAAAATGTTATTTATAGAATACAGTGGCATTTTGTCATCTGCTTGTTTTAAGTCTTTTTTTTCATTTAATTAAGAATGTTGAGCCCAAATTGGCCCTTTGTCAGGTGCAGAGGGATCAAAAGGCTTAAAGAGATACTCTGAAATTTTTTTGACACTGGGCCTCATTTTCGACTTTTCCAGTCCTATTCTTTTTGATGCAGACAAAGACTAAATCAGCTGAAAATGCAGATTTTCTGCTCATTTGATGCCATTTGGATTTTGGATGGCTCACTGTTTAGCTATGAATGCTAATGCTAGTGCAAGTCAATGAAACAATAGCGAGCGAACACTACCAGACTCTGACTAAACACTCCACAGTGCGCCCAAAGCAAGTCGAATATAACAACAAACCAACAGTCTGTTGAGGTAAAATTGAGTGTTCGTAGAGTCATTTTTTGAAGTCAAACCACAGCTTAATTTCTTTAGTTTGTGGCTCTGGTTAGGGTTGACAGGAAGCTTCCTGCTGCTACTAATCCACAATTTAAAAAAATTATGCTGTAGTTTGGCTCCAAAAATTATTCTACAAACACATATATCTGCCTCAATAGACTGTCATCGCATTTGATTTGTTTTGGGTGCTTTGGTAGTGGCTTCTGTTCAATTGCTACTGTACCATTTATTTGTGCTACCATTAGCATCTACGGCTAAACAGCGAGCCATCCAAACTCGACACTGCATAAAATGAGCTGAAAACAGTCTATATCAATAAGAATTGGACTGGGGAAGTCAAAAGTGGCCCTCTGTCAAAAATTAAAAATGTTACTGAAGTCACATCCGACTTTTTAACTGCATATCAAGGTCACATGTAAGATAACAGCATCAGTAGTTATCTTTTACCCCAAACCAACATAGTATGAATACATGATCAAAATCATTCAAAAAGCAATGTGTTAAAGTGCTTTCTACATTTTCAAACATAAGTCAGAAATGCAAACTATCACGTAAGGAATCAAGCCTAAAAAGATTTCTTTTTTTCCTTTTTCACATTATTATTTATAGTAAACTCTGTGAGCTGAGGTTCAAAGGAAAAGCGTGTATGTCCCCTTTCATCACAATGACACTGTCAGCAAGAACTTGGTTGTAGTCAAACCTCTGGACTGGAATGATATGGCTTATGTTCAAAATATTATCACAACAATCAGATTTTCTTATCTTGTCAGTCTTGCATGTAAAGATTCTCACTGTCCCTTGGCTCACACAGTTTCAAAGAAACACAGAGAAGCAGCTGCCCGTCCTGTCAGCACCCTGTCATTGCCACTCCAGTGACTTATGCACCTGTGCCTATAAGTCTGAATGACAGATTTAAAAGAATGATCATAAGATATCCTGACCAATACCATTGCTAGGTATAAACTGGTTTCAAAAAGAACCTGGATCTCACATCAACCTATTATGTAACAAAGCATCTGATGTCGGTCCTCTCTGCCGAGAAAATGACTGATCTCTTAAATGCTCCACTCCAAGTTTGCAAGCACAGAATTTATCTTTTTAAAAATGTAGCTTTTATTCCCAATTAGATCATTTAATTGGTGCCATCTGAGTATTTCTACTGTGTCACAGTAGTAAAGCTTCTCTGAAGCCACAGATGACGTTATACAGATGTTTCACAGGCTACAAAATATTTGTGAATTCGTTTTGACATGTACATTTGTTTGATTGCCCCTTTAGGACTGATTGTGCTGCATTGCCGTAACTCAATAGCACCTGTAGGTGGCAGCATTGGTGTATTCATGTGTTTCATGTTTTCTCTTTGAATTTCACTCTGAGACTGATCAACTACTGAGATGAAAAAAAAATCTGTTTGGTACTTAAACTTTTTTCAGTGGTTCTTCTCATTACTATTTGCCTCTTTCCTGTGATCAAAAAGTGAAAATTAGAAGTTCAGTCTTTCAGTTGAGACTTAATTTAAAAAGTTTTGCCTTTCCTGTAGAGGCAAACTTAGTGTTTGTGTACTTCTTTTAGCCTGTTTACATCTCTGTATCTGCTGTCAGACCAACCAGTGGCTACTAAAGGGAACCCTGAAATTTGAAAAGTTTTTTTCACTGTAGGAAGGCACATTCTCTTTTGCCAAGAATCAACTGCTGTAAGGGCCTTTCACTGTTTTAGCTGCTGTGCTAGCAGCTGGGTTTAGCATAAGGTGATGCAGTGTGAGGCATTTAAAATAACAGGCTTCAGAGCACATCAGCACTGTTGTCATGTTTGGTGTGAAAGGCCTTAAATTTTCATGAAAAGGTGTAGATAAGTTTGTGATGGTTAGAAGTGGAGAGAAAGAGAGAAAGATCCCAAGGTCACACCGTAAAAAATCATACGGGAATTCAGCGGAATCAATTCATCTTTTGTCAAGTAGTTAGCCAAATACATTTAGTTTCACTTTAACAAATTTCTAGTTTTCATTTTCAGATCATATTTAAAATGTATCAATATGAGTTCTGTCTTGAAAAGATGAGCTGAATGAATAAACTGATGAGAGTTCAACTCTTTAAAAGGACTTTGTGCACTTGTTTTGTAGAACAAAGAAAACAAATGTGTCTTAAACACGTTAGGATAAATCACTGCTCCTCTGCAATCCAATCAGTGATGAAGATTACTGCTAAATTGTGCATATAGTCTATAACTTAAAAACAGTGGGAACAGCTGCAATGTGTTCACTTGACTGCCGCTGCAACATTAAATTATTCGGGCTATATGAAGCACTTACTCGTAAAAGGGAATAAGTGTAAATCAAAATGAATTCTGACTGCAGGTCATCTAAGTTAAACAACACAGTATATTGTTTGTCCTCTAGATTGAAAAGTGCTCCATGATCTGACGCTACGATTAGCAGGATAACAAAATTTGTCCTTGTCTTCCAAAGCCATCACAAACTTAGGTTAGGTTAGTAGGCACAAAATGACTCCTACATCAATAGAATAACACATACAATGTAACAATAAACATGCAGTTATGGTGCAGGGACGATTGTGATGACATTCACGAGAAAGTAGGTAAGTAGGGGACAGGAAGAAACAGCGGTCTCCAATGTTGAAATCCATCCAGTTCAGTTAATTAAAATGTTTTGACTTTATATTACAACAATTTAACCTAAAGTGATTACGAGGAACTTTCAGTTTTTGTTGATTCTAGTTAACCTCTTGGTCAAAAGCGGCAGTGACTCAAGTGTCTACTGTCATAAAGATCTTTGCTAGTGTGTACTGGGCAGACAGAACTCGCCATAACACGGGCAACACATGCATTTAGAAGCGAGTGAAAGAGAGACAGCAGGATGGATAGTGAGGAGATAATGTATTTATATGTGACTGAGAAATAAGTTATATGCCAACTGTACAGCAGAAATGTCCTCTGAGACCCATTACCTCTATTTTCTGTGTGCTAACGTTACACAGCCATTTGCATTAACGTTACATGCTAAGGTGCAAATTGACAGCTGTAGGCACAAAATTCAATAACATCACTGTCATTAGACAGAACAATGAAATTTAATTTTAAAAAATCATTTTGTCTGTGTTTGTGGGGATTTGGACCCGATCACAGACATTAATAGTAACTACGTACGTAAAAATAGCAGTCTTTTCTTTGAGGGTCTCCTTTGCTGTTACAGGAAATGTATAATCATCAGAGGAATAATGAGACTGTTTCATAAATACTTAAAAGTTCCTCGCAGTCATTTGAAGTTCATTTAACTGGTATTGTTAAGGCCTGCTGCCTTAACAATACTGAATCAGCTTAAAATGTTTCATAGATCAGAAGTATGTTGTACAAAATAAGAGAAGCTTGATTACGTTAAAACTCTTCCACAAAATCTAGTCCTGGTTCTTGAGTGCTCTGGACACAGTCAACAGAGGCTGATAAGCCATTTTGGTGCCAGAGAGACATTGAAAGATAAACCAGTTTCCTGTTAGAGACCAAGTCCTTCCTTCCCTTGTTCAGAAATTGGTCCATCATATAGCCTGTAAAACTATCTGAGTGAGCTCAGAAAAGGGCATTTTACTGCCCGTCCTGCACTTTTCCCTCTCTATATAATGGGCCTATAAATGGAAAAATGAGGAAAATCCGAGGTCTGTACTTGGGCATTTAATTTCAGGCAGCTTTGAGAGGTTCAGAGATGCTTTATGCAGCGATACTTTGTGTCTGAAGGGATGCACCTCATAGACGAGGATTGTTTTCACCTGAAGGATTGCAGGATGACATGTGTGTACCGAACAGCTTGTGATCTGGCGTCGGTGTCAGGGAGATTGAGGCAGAGGCGTTGGCAGACGGAGACGATAATCAGACTCCACGCTCGCTGATTTTCAGACAAATTAAACGTCAGGGGAAAGCAGAGAGCGGGACCGCTGGGCTGCTTTGAAAAGCTGAGGCTATCATAAATTATTAATGGCTCCCCGTCACGGCCTCCCTCTCTTCATCCCTCGCTCTTTTCAACCATCCTGTTCTTCATCCATCTCTCCCTCTTGGCTCCTCAATGTTAAACGCACTTCTTCCTTACTTTGTTCTCCTTATTCACTCTTCCTCTTTCCTTCCTCCTCTGTGCCAGTCACTTCCTCTTTTCATCCTTCTTTTCTCCCTCCTTTGTCTTCAGTCTCTCCCTCTGTTCCTCCCCTCTTCCCTGCCTCCTTTTTGACTTCACTGATTTTCATCCCTCCCATCCAGCTGCTCTTCATTACCTCTTCCCTCCTTAATCTTGATTAATTTTTCTTCTACTGCAAATCCCTTCCTCCCTTGCTTTCCATCCTCTTCTTCTCCATCCCTTTCTCTTCTCGATAACCGTTTTTGCTTCCTGTTTCGTCTTTGTTCTGCCTTTATTACTGCCTTTCTCCTCCTCTCCCCAAACCTTGATCCTCTTTCCTCTTGTGGTTTTATTCATCACGGCTCCTTTATTCTTTTCGCTCCTCCATTTGTCTTTTCCTTTGCTCTGAATTGGAGCTTGAAGACTGGCCCCACACAGCTGCACACAACTGCTTGCCTTGTGTGTAACCTTTTTTTGCTTATAGCAAAGTTAGCTATAGAAATCCTTTTTACATGTTGTGCTCAAAAAGCTCTTCAACTTAATATAAAAGTAGCAACATAAAAACTCTGTCACCAATAAAATTCAAAATTTTACTGAACAGGTGAAACATATTTAAATTTATCCTCAGTACCTCAAAATTGTACTTTAGTAATAAACTTAAGTAAATGTACTTGCAAGACATTGCACAGTTTGTGCTAGTGGAGGCTTTTTTCAGCGCACTAGAATTGCATGTGCAGATAATTTGAAAGTGATTATTATAAAATGTTTCCATTGGATCCCCTCATAGGTGAAGGTTTGACTGTAACAATGCCAAACAGTAATAATAGGTGCTGTGTTAGATAATATAAATAGTGAACGGAAAAGTAAAGCCAAGGTGCATTCTACCTAATGGCCAGCAGGGGGCAACTCCACTATTTTCAAAAGAAGTCATTTTATTTGTGGGCTTTTAAGAAAATGTCCACATCTCACTGGGTTTATTACCTCAGCTAACATTAATTAATGGGTTTATGATCTCAAACTCTGGTTTACAGATTTAATCAATATGACATGATGTTAATTTTGGTTAACTACCATTAAATTCCCAAATTCTGTACAATAAACAGTAAAATGAGATAAATTTTAGAGCAGGACACACTGGTCCAAATAAATTCACTACTATTTCCAAAAACCCAAAGTGCTGACTCTCACAATGTCAAAGTCAAGGCTAACCGAAGAGAACAAATCAAGGGGTGACACTATGACAGTTAGAAGTAATTCTGTTCACCAGCAATTTGATTTTACTGCAAACGTAACATGAGCTGGAGCTGCTTCTCACTGTATTTCTGTTGCTTTAGAAGTTTAACATCATCCTTGTTATTTTTGCTTCAATCAGACCACAGGTGCCTTTTCATGGAACTTGCTGACTGATGATGGTATTTTAATTTGTGTTGCCATTTGTTGTTGTTTGTTTGTTTGTTTAAATTTTGTTTTGGTCACACCATAAACCAGTGGCGTGTGGTGACTTTTATAGATATGCAGGCAGAGCTGTAATCAGCAGATTAGTACATGGATTGGACTAAAACATTTCATTTCGTGATTTTTGCTGCTTCCCATTGTTGTGCTCACTGGTTGCTGTGACGTTTCCGGTTCTGTGCATTATGGGGAAAAAAAAACATGAAATAGACTGATCTGACATATACTGGAGATTGATCTAAATCATGGCTATTTTTGGCATACTGCAATAAAGCTTTCATTTTCATCTGCAAACCTAGGGGATAATTTCGCTATTTTGGACCTTAGACAGTATTTGCAGGGTGTTTCCCATGGACCTGGAACAAACAGACTGTAATTTCACTGATCAGTCCAGCATTGAGCTTTCAGCAATTTCTCTGAGAGCTCTCACGGCACTTAAATAGACATACACTGGGCAATCCTAAGTGTGTTGGAAAAACAATGATAAATATTCTTTTCTAGGATGGGGAAGCTCATGGTGTATTCCTTGGTTCAGTATTTTCTCCTGTGAACTGTATCGTCCTCAGTGGCTTGGACATAAGCAGTACTTTATTCCCCTTTCTGCAATGTAGCTAGAGTGCGGATGTTTGAAGTGCGGTCAACAAATAGTCCTGGTTTAAATGCAACTGTTTTTTCAACACTCGGAAATGACAATACACATTCAACCGTTCTTTTGTTTTTAGTTAATAACTTGAAAATATGAACTGTTGTGATTTTATTGCTTTAGAATTTGCTTTAGAATGAGCCCATTATAATTGGGAACTGTTTTTTTTTCCACACAAACACACACATACACACACACACACACACACACACACATATATATATATATATATGATCATACATTTCCTGTACCTTGTGAAAATCATATCTTTATACCTCTTTTTAAACTGGTTTATGTTTGGGCATTCCTTGAGCTCCTCATTCAGACTGTTCCATAGTTTTACTAGAAATAGTAGAAATACAGAAATACAAAGGAGTTTTCCTGGTCATAAGTACACTAAGAGTTTTGAAATTAAATCTTCCCCTTGAATTAACTCCCCATACTCTTGCAATGAACCATTTTTGACTATTTCCTAGAAAGAAAAAGCTTTAAGTATTACTAGTGCTATCCAGAATTCCAAAAGATCTGTAAATTTAAGTAACTATGACCCAGATAATAATGACTTTCTTGATATCCAGCCCAATGAATGATCTGTATTGCTCTCTTTTGCAGACTAAGTAATGAATGTAATGTACTTGTGTAATTATTTCCCCTAATCTCTGCACAATGATTGAGATATGGTAGAACCAGCGAACAGTACAGAATGTGGAGTGATTTGCTCTTTTTAAATACTGTGATGCTTCTTGGCGCTTTATTTTGTACGTGTTTGATGATTTCATGCTGATTCAGTCATCTATTGTCATCCCAAGAAGTTTGATTTCATAAACACTTTAGATATTAACCCCATCAATCTGTATTTGTACTTGGTTATTAAATCTTCAATTTCCAAAAAGCATTATTTTTGTTTTGTTCAAGTTTAATGATTGCATATTCTGTCAAACTTTATTTTTAATTTATTCCATTCTGATGTGACCTCTTGCAGTAACTGTCATAGCTGTATCAGCTTTAATACTTCTCTTACATTGTACATGCCATTGATGTAAAGAGTAAACAACTTAGGTCCCAGCACTGACCCCTGAGGGACATCACAAGTAAAATCAAAACATCTTGAACACTGCTCTCCTAACTTCAAAAACTGCATCCTGTCACTTAAATAACTCCTTACCCAGTCTAACTCTCTACCTCTGAAGCCACACAGTTTTATTTTTTTCTAGTAATATGTCATGATTTAATGTATCAAATGCTTTTTTAGATCAATAAATACTCCAACTGCATATTCTTTTTGGTCTATAGAGTTTCTGATTTTCTCGATTGAGTCTCTTAATGTGAGTGATGTTGATCTGTTTGCTCTGAATCAGTGCTGACTTTCAGTGAGTAGCTTGTGTTTGTCTATGAATATGTCCAGTAGGTTAATGAAAGGTTTTTTGAGAATTTTGGAGAATTTTGGAAGTAGAGACAGGTCTGTAATTTGTGAGGTGAATAAAAACAAAAACTATCTTCTTCTCATTTAGTCAGTACATGAGAAATAGCTTAAAGGTTGAAACTGGAATTCAGTGCTTTTCAGTTTTTTGATCCACAACAATAATTCATATGGGTACAGGTAGCCTATAACAAACGCATAGCTTTAAAACAAGCAAGACAGCAATGACTGCTTCCAGTGGAGTAATTTGTCGAGTCACATCATCGATGTGGAAAGTATTGTATTACATTTTTCACCACTCCTTCCTCTGTTTTTCAGCCTGAGAAGCAGAAGATTGTAAACATCCCTTTGCAAGTCGACAAGAAAGGGAGCAGTGAGGGAGCAGATTGATAGATAGGCATTTGATGGATTCAGCTGAACAGATGGAACAGCTGCACAGCCCTGAAGTGGCCGTCCATCGTCAAACTCGTGTGAACAAACTGAGACAGGCTTTATAATGGGCCTATTCACCAGATTTAGAGCTTCAACCCATAACAGTAAAAAAAAAGAAAAAAAGATTCATTCAAGATTCTGCCAGGCAAAATTTGGACCTGTCCAAATATTATTTGAAAACACAGGCCTCCTTATTACAGTGGATAAAACATGAGTGAATTCTAGTCAAAATGCTCCGAGCTATATCATGTAGGCAAGTAGATAATTTTTCACACTATTTTAATGGTCTTAAAATGCTTGTAATGCTCTCTGTCTTTGCTCTATTTCTCTCTCTCTCTCTCTCTCTCTCTCTCTCTCACTCACACACACACAAACACACAAGCGTGCACCTCGACCAGCAACCCCGGCGAGTTGCAATAAAGGCGGCGCTGATAATTATGATAATGAATCTAGCTTCTGTCTGCCGTCTATTGTCACCTGGTAATGAGTTTGTCCCGAAGGTCACTGCTGTAATAGCTCATTAGCAACGCTGGCTAATGCTGCTCTGTGATGTAGCCCACAATTGCTGGAGGTGCAATGGTCAGCCAGGCTATTTGTTTGCTGTTGTGGCTAAAGTGCTGCTTGACTTGCTGTCTTTCACCATTGATCAGAGAGGGTTTCATCACCGCTGAGGGACAGTGTGGCTGTGTGTGTGTTTCTGTTCTTTAATGTATTGTACGTGTGCATGATTCCTTGCATGATCTACTCATGAATGCTTGGCAAAAAATTTATGTGTGTCAGGATTTTATTCATTACCAGTATGTTTATCTGTTTTTGTAGCTTGTGAATAAATGTGTGTGATTAAGGGTGCATGAGCAAGAATACATGTTTGCACAACATAACACTAAAAATAACTTGACATAAAACACATTTCAGAATAAAACCATGTTTCAACATTATATTTTACAGTACAACATGCACATGGAAGAACAAGAGGATATTTCAGAAGAACACAATACTGATTCAATGACAACAACACAGGAACAGTTCATTTCTGTCAATATGACCAGTCTGTCTTCCTTGTGTGTAGGTGAGTATGTTCATGAGTGCACGAATAAGAAAGTGTATGTGTTTTATGACCAATAGTCACTAACCCAGTACTGCCACATTAGCTCGGTGCAGATGGATGTTCCCGGTCACTGCATTTTCCTGTAGACAAACTCTTGCTATTGCTGGCTATGGGTCATCCTAATATGAATGAATTGGCCCCAGCTGGTTCTTGCACAGACACTTGGCAGCTCACAGACAACACTTTTTCTCTTTGATGCAGGCCTTATTTTTTAGCCTGGGACCCATATGAAAAATTCATCCACATTCTGGGGCCAAGGCTCATGAGAACAGATTGCTAATTTTACCATAGATACACAGGTCATTTTGAGTTTGCTCATATTTTTATACAGCTAACAGAGAATGATGGGTTCAATGAAATCGAAATGTAATAAAATGTTGTCGATATACTGTATGTATGTAACTGGCCCTGAAATAAATTGTCCTCTAGTCTTGAGTCAAGTCCTACACTTTGATTTTGCAGTTGGAAACAAGTCATAATGGGCTCTTAAAATTGCAATGCCATTATAGCAATAGAGCCTTAACGTACTGTTCTTGGAACATTTTTAAATGTCAAACACAACTGAAAGCTCTTGCAGATCTGTGTGTAACTTTTAATCCATATTTGCTATTCTTTTTGTACTCCTGCATAAAAGTATTTGAAACAAAGTGGGTCTGAGGAGTTTAATGTCGACTTTCTGGGAATAGTGTTAACTTGTTGATCCAAGAAATGAAGAGTAATAACTGGTTTGTGGCACACTTTCTAAATAACATGCTTTTATATCCACGAGCGTAGGGGAGTCACAAGTCATAGGTGTTTAAGTCCAAGTCAAGCTGCAAATCCCTTTCAATTTTGTCAAGTTGAGTCTAAAGTAATCAAATCTGTTACACGAGTCTGACTCATGACTAAATCATGAGAATCAAGTTCACACCTCAGCTTTGTAAACTTGTAGGCCTACTTATGCACAGTAATGGCCTCTACTCTTTGTTTACACAAACCTGAAACGTTAAGACATCAGATCTTCTCTACTAGATTTTTTTTCCCCCAAGGAACCCATTTTACAGATTGCATCTTTTTTTAGATACAAGTCTGTGAGAGTAGCTAAATATTAATGTTTTTCTGAAAGTGCATGCATATGAGTGCCTTATTTATTCAAAAATTAGTATGATTAATAGTGGAGTCAGTAGCATTCATTGCCATTGAATTGTCGTTTGTAAACACAACATTCGAACTGGGCCCCTTTTTCCCAACTCAATGCACCTGAAGTATCGTAACTTAGCGTGTACTATGTGTACTGCTATACCACTTACCTAACATTACACAGCAAGCTACATAGGAATATTACATTTGTTTAATGGAGAAGTTGATAATCTAGTAAGCTAACAAGCAAACCACCAGTGATTAGAAGCTATTTGTTCATCACAAAGTAACCCAACTCTGCTTCGCCTCTTCCCAGCTTCTCTTTCAGTGCTCCAAAATGGCTGAAAGCCAAACCGAGACGCACTCTCACTCTGGAACAAGTTTTATCTGCTTGCTCACTAGGGCTATATTTCCTTTTCTTTTCTTCTACGTCAACATTTGTAACTTTCTCCGGTCTAGACAGTGGTGCTCTCAACCTCACCTGCATGCTGTCATTGGCTGGGGGAAACGCACCAGTTCACTGCGGTCACGACATCTAAGCTTCAGAGAAGAGCGGTCGTGCTATTTCTTAAAAATCGATCGTGCGTCTACATTGCTGTTTACGGTAACTTGTCCCAAGCAGGTCCCGTGTCAGTCAAAACATCAAAATACAGGCAGAGTGCGATGTGTCTCTATACACAGTCACCAACATATACAGAGGCCCAGAAGTGATGATTGAGCAGCTTTACTTTTGTACATGTCTATATTTTATTTTTTAGTAAAATTCTACTGACTCCACCTTTAATATTTATAAAATTTGACTGTTTGAACTGTTTGTCCTCATTATTTACGCCTCTGTAGTCCCAGTGCTGTTAGTCTCAAGCTGTGTGCTTTCATGCTGAGGCAGACAGCTTGAGACTGTGCTGCACATATTTTATTTTTCATCATATTAATGCAGTTATTTTCACTCTGTAGAATTCAAATGCAACCTGTATCCAGCCTTTATTAGTCTCTACTGTCATAATGGTCTTTCCTCTGTGCATTTATGTACAGATGTCTTCAGTATGGCTGGCTGCCAGTTGTCCCCCATGTGGCTCAATAGTGCACTGCAATATTGCACCTCCTGAGGGACCAGATGATTCAGCAGAAATGAACAGACAGAGTTCAAGCTGTGTGTGTTTTCTGCTTTGTTTGGGAACTGTTTGAGGACATCAGACTGACAGGAGAGTCAGACATGCTCACTCCTCTGATGTCGGGATGCAAGTCAGGCTTAACATGAACTTTTTCATGCAACCAATGAGAAGGTGAAAAGATGCTAGTTTACAAGGTCTGACAATCGAATGCATCAGTTCCACTTATTCTTGTAGTTTGTGGGGTTCTTAATGGTTATTTAATAGTTTTAACAAAATGATTTAGACATTATACATGCTTGTGTTGATACTCAAAGTAAACATGATGATCATAATTATAGATCTTGTATGTTTCCCCCTGTCTGGTGGTAATGACTGCAAACAGCAGCTGTAATCGAGTGAAGAACTGGGAGTGGTTAGCCAGATGTCCAGGGCAGCCTGTTTGGGGACGACCCCCTTCTTTGTTACCCTGCAAGGCAGCAGGGCGGTGATCAGACTGAGAGGACACAAACACAGAAAACATGCATGCTCACATATGCACTCACTCATATTTGAGCAAATCTAAAAGCACAGATCCACCTGTTTAGATGAGCTGCATGCATATTATAAAGGCATCTTTCAGGATATTAATAAAACGAAAAATATGTAGTTAGTAAAACATTATCTTAAAGTCCCGATTCAAGACTCTGGAAGAGAAAGAGCATCAGTGCCTCGTAACTGAAGGTTTATTCCACCAATTTTTCACATAATTGTCAGTTTACTAGTCACAAGGAGAACTGCTCAGCCTGTAAGACACTTGAGTCATCTCTTCTGTCTGTCAGGTATGAGAAATACCCCTTATAATGTCATAGTGACATCGTCAGGGTTAGCCAAACTCAGCCTAGGCTCAGAGACTAAAAAATACAAGAAAATCGGCATTATAGTTTATGATGGGAAATTTGAAAACCTGAGAGGTACAATGAAGAGACACTGTTAAGTTGCATTATAGGAAATGTAGGACTCTGCACTTTTGGGGATTAACTCATGATGACTCTGCTGCTGCGATGTGGACCATCTTTTTTTAATCAGTCCCTCTGTTTCTTTGGAAATGCGTAACTAAATAGCTAGAACACGCCTACGCCCATGATTCCTCACAGATTCGTCTCATTAATCAAAAACAATTCTTGTTCTGTGGTGTGTGTGTGTGTGTGTGTGTGTGTGTGTGTGTGTGTGTGGCCTTTTTCACCCAGAGAAAGTCATAAATCAAGTCTCCCCAGTATGAAACTGTCAGTGATAATCAGCTGCTCTCAAAAATGGAAGTGGATATTTTGCTTTTCTAAATTGTCTGATATCATTGGGCATGAATGGATCACACATTAGCCAGGATAAATATGGCCATGTTAATGTGCATAGGTAATAATGTCATTTAGAGGGATTGCTGGATGCTGAAGTAAACTTTCAGCGTCGGGGCCGCCATGGTGCTAAGTCGGCTGATGCAGCTTTGATGACCTGACAGAGTCTTTTCTGCATCCTCGATCTGTCTGAGTCCTGTCTGTCTGTCAGTGTCAGCCGGTTAATGCGGTCTGCAGAGGTAGCAAGCTTGCTAAGTTGTGTGTATGTGCGTGCGTGTGTGTGTGTGTTGATGCTTTCTCCAAGGCCAGGGAATGCTGAGGTAATGCCTTACAGACTCACTGCCATGAAAGGACATGTCAGCATGCAGGCACTGTGTCCTCTTGTAGCCAAAGGCAGGAGGAAAACAATCAGCTTCTATTGATTTGGATAGAAAAACATTTCAAGCTTTAAAGCATATTTCCTCCCAGAATTTAAAATTTATTCTGTGAAAGAAAAGTTCAGACAGAGATTCAACATTTAAATGTAGCAAAGAGTAAGAAATTTGGAAATATGTAGTTTATTTGATATGTTTTCTTCATGGGTGCACTTTAATACAGTAGAACAAGGTTAATTAGGCTACACACATACACATATGTAAAGCATCAACACAAATAGATTTTGATGCAAGACAACTTAAAAAATATATACACAAGATAAAATGATGGAATTAGTTTTTGATCCCCTCTGAGGTTTTACGCCTAAATAATGAAGAACTATGACAGTTGAAATATTTTATAAATCTGCAATCTGAACAAAAGAGAGAAATTTATTTTCTATCTGCCAAAGTTTTATTGTCCTGATTACTGAAACATCTGCATAGATACACTGAGTTTTTTTCTCAACTTTTACAAAATATTAAAAAAAAAAATCTTAACAGTAAACATTGTTTTTTTGTGTAAAGATGAGATATTCAGCACAATAACAAAGTTAGTGATAAATATACTAAAGCTAAACTATTAACAGATTTTGTGATGTTACTTATTTTTATAAAACCTTTAAACATTACACTGGAATTATCTTGAAAATGATGATGGTATGATTGTACATACACTCAGGCCCACACACACAGGCACTCACACACACACACACACACACACACACACAGAGGCACACCCTCGTGCCTCCTCATTATGGGTGCATTAGTGTTGAGGAGGGGAGTGGTGGAGAAAACGACTGGTGGAGTGAAGGGGGGGTCCACTTTAGGTCCAAACAAAAGAGACACATGGTTGGGAGGGGGCATGTGGTGCGAGCGTGTGTGTGTGTGTGTGTGTGTGTGCGATGAGCAGACATGTGGGGTGTGTAATGTGGTGGGCAGGCTCTCTGACAGCTGCTACACCATTTCCCTCTGCTTCCAAAAAAACAAAATACTATAATTTATAGGTAAAAACTGGTCAAGATTTACACCCATAACCATAATGAATATAATATTTGATGTAGTATTACTTGTCAAACATAAAGGAGCCGTTTATATTATGTACATTTTATCTAAACAAATTTGTTTAAGATGCTTGAATTTTACAGTATTTTCTTATTTAAACTTTTTACAACTTTAAAATTCCCCTCATGACATAAATTTGGTCGTATCCCGCCCCGCCTTATGTGAACAGTACAGTTAATTCATTTTGCAGATCGGCCACATTTTGAAAGTCTGTTTATTCAGTGCATGCTTAGCAAACTCTGCTGCAAAGGTGGAATATGACGTTAAAGCAAACAATTTCATAACGACAAAAACATGTGAAATGGTGAGATTTCCTATCCTGCAAGGATGCAGTGATGCATGCTTTGTCTTCTTTCTTTGGGATGTTAGTGCCACATGCTCTTTCCAATTCAATCAATCATTATTGGCCTTTTACTGTGATCGGTTAACCTCAGTGCCATGGTACATAGATAACCTTCAGAATTCACAACAGACTTATTAAACTATAACCTGGAATAATTTACTGTTGAGGCAAGAAAAGTCTCTTATAGCCTAAAAATGACTAATATATGATTATAATTAGTAGATGTGTGCGAGAAAAATGTTACAGTTTCACAGTTGGATACTGGCTCACCAGCTGCTCAATTGCGCCCTCCGGTGGAAAGATTGTGACACATCTAGTTTCCCATTGAGCCTATTGAGGGAGGGGCCGGGTGGCTGAAGCACAGACGCTCCTGTAGCTCTCTGCGAGGCACTTTACATCGCACTGACAGAGGGGCGACCATTCCCTGAAGCTCCCATCCAGGCGAGGGCCGCTGCAGCATCCGCAGAGAGGGAATACCGGTTTTCAAAGCCTGATTTGAACGGTGGAATCGGACGGAAAATGTCTTATCAAGGAAAAAAGAACATCCCCAAAATCACAGTGAGTAAAAACAATTATTTATGCCTCAGTGGGTGTGGGAACTTTGATGCCCGCTGTTGCAGAGCACTGCTCGGCGTTTCGCTGCCGTTTCACAGCGGGTGATGGATCACAAACGCATATATACGAAGCCCCATCGTGACTCGTGGCTTGCAGATGTGTTTTCTATTGTCAGACTTGACTGCTGGAAAAAATACGCACCCTGAAATGGCATGACTGGCTGCCATAGTGACAGTCAGGCAGAGAGATGAGGCGTTTTCTTAAAGGTGTCCTGCATCTTCTTTGTTGAGGGGATCCATGCGTGCGGCGAGCCGGCTCGCCCTGAAAATCACTGTAATGCTCCTGCAGGGACTCGTGCTGTCTGCAGCGCAAAGCACTGAGTTTACAGTGACCCGATCGTACTTAATGATATTTTTAATCCACTTTATTTAAGCATATAATTAGCCCATAATAATGCATTCACGTGCTCTGTAGGATTCTAATGTTTCCCTGTGTCTCTATTACATTTTTCAAAAATATAGATAAACATATTTTCATTAAATTTCACGTTGAAAATCGATTAAAATCACCTTTTAGCCATTTTGATAAGAATGTGTTTCCATTCTGTGTAATTAATAGAGATTACTTCGGGCCTGATTGATCTCAGGTTTAAATGGAGGCTATTCCACCTGATGTTAGTTTCATTTTTAATCAGTTTTTCTTGCCATTTTGATGCTCAATGATTTAGGTTACGTACTTCAAAGTAACCCAATATGTTGTAGCCTAATTACATCGTCCTATGGCCTTTTTTTTTTCGCAAACAATCAAAGAAAAGTGAGCTGTAAAATAATTTGCATTTCTTGTAGTCTGCATCAGCTCCTTTTTTCCTCAAGGGGCCCTATTTATTTTAATGTTAAGAAGGACATTTTCCCCCTGCAGACTACAGACATGGCCTGCTGTTCATGTTGCAGGCTGGTGCAGAGGAGAGTGAGAGGGAGAGGAGGGAAAGGAGAGGTGGGGGACACACACGCCCATTTCTCATGAGCTCTGATAAGCTGGCCTTGTAATGGGGCGTTTGCAGTCCTGCATCAGGAGACGGAGAAAGATTCAGACCGCTGTCAAAGCATCTTGGGTGGAGCGGAGGTTGACTGGTGTTACCCAGCCAGCCAGCTGGTTGCTGGTTTGTGTTACAACTGCAGTGAAACCTCTCCCACTCCTGCTCCTTTTCTCTATAGGCTTGTGTGTGTGTGTGAGAGAGAGTCTGAAATGCCTGCCTTCCAGTTTTCATTGTTGCAGCTCAGGCTGCAGTCGGGTGTGTTGGTTGGCTGTGGGAGACGCAGCCTTTGTTTGGGTCTCCCGGGCTGATATTACACCAAAGGGCAGATTTGGAGTAGACAGGAGACGCTTTGGCCTGTGGAGGTCTGTATTCTGAGCACAGTCTCTTGATGCCATCACTCTTAAAGTAGGGCATGTCTCTATAATATGCTTAAGTGGGCCAGATTTTTCCATGGCATGCTTTACACATCCATTATAGGGATGGAAATTTAAATTTTTTCAACCCCCCTACATAGAAGATAGGCGTTTTTTTAAATTTTTTATCTTTAGCCTTCTTTTATGGAGAAATTTTGCAGTGTAACTTACAAAAAGCACGAATTATAGGTCAAAATACCCCTATCCACAAATTTAAAAAAAAACCAAACAAACCAGTAAGTGATACCACAGCGACAACAGAGACTCCCTAAGATAAGATCTGCCTCCTCTCAGTTTAAAGCTGAGGCAAGAAATCACACACTGTTTAAAAAAAAAAAGAAAAGTAACAGGAGTGACTTGTGTGCAGTTTGATGCCCTCAAGGTTCATGAGATTTTGGCACTGAAGTTTAATTTTTCAGTTGGCAGATTGTTGTAATCCTCAAAGACAAGCTCCGCCTATTTGTAACCAACATGTCAACTGAGCTGACATTCAGCTGTTACCACAGTACAAAGTATCTTATTGATGTCCTCGAATGAGAGCAGAGATAAAGTGGCTTCACACCACATTAGGTCACATGGGACTAATGCATTGGCTTTGAAAAAATAATGTAGAGCAGCACAGTTTCTATACTGCTTTACCACTTTCATCACTGTGTTGTACTCAGTGTATCTTGTGCTTTAGTCTTTTTTCCAACAGATTTAATATTATTACTTGTTGATTTGGCGACACGTGTGGTTGCTGGTTGTAATCACAAGTTTATTTTGATAACACATACTGTAAACCTAATCTTAAACCGGTCCCACTTAACTACCAAGTGTCACTTCCAAATCATGATACACCCGCAATTGTGGAGGCCCCGTCTAATGAAGGGGGAGGGTACAGCCAAACTATGGGACACTCGACCGGAACAAGTAAGTAGCCATCACCATGGCAACAGATAGACGCCTTACTTGCATGGCTGTTACGCTGATTCACTGGCTAGAGTAGGCAAAGATAGGTGCTGCTGGCAGGAGACAGGTGTTTCAAAAGTGTCACAGAGTTGCTGTATCAGCAAGAGGTAACTACTGCACTGCCATTGCCGTTGTGTATTTCATTGAATAAGTCTGTCAGATGCCATTGAATATAGTTCTAGAGACTCCTCTCAGTTATATGTGAACTGCAATAAACAGGCAGCCTGCTGGCTAATTATTATTACATTAAATGTCTGTCATTACTGCAGCGGGTCTGACTGTCCACAGCTCTGGTCATTTTGTTTGTCAGCGTGACAAAGGTACGAGGAAAATAGTGGAGAAAGTAGAAAGATGGAACTTACATTTGTATGTCGTTTCCTCCTCCATTCTCCTGTTGCCCTTCCTGCCAGGACAGTTGTAAGCCTGCACCGATGCGTGCTTAGTATTTCAGGGTTTAACAGTCTGCTTGCATTCCATGCGACACGGTTTGGACAGCCTTTAATGTGTCGGACCATCCGCGAGAACGTGCTAATGGAGTAACTGGATCTAGACTATGGGTGTAAGCCTGCCATGGGGCGACTACTTCCGTCAGCATTTTACTTCCTTTTTGCTGTCTGCTTATTTTTGTTTTTGGAATCTCTGTCTCTGCGTCCTGGGCTTAGCACTGCCAAAATGACGGTGACTGATTTAAGATGTTCAAACAAGCCAGAGTGTTGTTTTTCTCTACCTCAGCAGAATGATAATGGGTGCAACCGAATGTTTTGCCAGTGCTGTTACAACATTTTGGACATATCACTGCTTATGTGAGAGCAGATAGTACAATATAATACAATATTGCAGGGGACAAATTGTATTTTCCCCAGCATGGGGTGATAATGTTCATCCCATTCCCCCACCAGAAGTTACGCCAATGGCAGTACAAAGTATTCCTTTCGAAATGATACCTGTATCAACCACTGGGGGCAGCAAACATGCCTTATATGGCTACTTAGACAGACATCAGAACGTTTATATGTGTTCACACTGCCTTTCCTAAAAGAAAAGTCGCATCAATATTTTCAGCAAATTACCCAAAGAGCTTCAGTAAGCAGTGATGTAAAAATAAGGAGGTACATACTGTTACACATTGACCTTACAACCATCCACAGACTTTCCTTCTGTAGTTTCATCCCTGCTCATTCGATTCCAGCTGTTTCCATATGTCTGCTCGCTGCCAGAGTGGCTCCGTCTGATTTCTAGGTGTGGTTCTTCCCTTTCCTCATAGCCACTCACAGCAGCCTCAGTGTTGTTAGAGGATGGTGCTTGTCATCAGTAATACCCTCCAGCTGGAAGGGGCATCTATGGGCATAAAGCGGGGGCCAGCAGACAGCGGCTCAGCCCTGGAAATGAAACCTGTTCCTCCTGTTGACGCACCACAAAACAGTGGGCACAAGTGGGCTTGAGTGCAAACAAAATACCCCGTGGCCACCCAGACGTTGCCATGCGACTCACCATGGCGACCGACATACAGTTGTGATGGCAGGAAAATACAGCTTCTGTTTGGTTTGTCATGCGGGGATGTGATTTGAGCCATGCTTTGATTCAGTCACACACAAAAGGACACTTCTCAGAGTTCTTGACAGAGAGAGTTCATAATTCATTAACCTGTCTGGCAAAATCAGATCCATATTGGGTTGAAATCTTTTTGTTGTTGTTGCCATGGTTGTATAGTTAGATGACTCCAGAGCCAAGTTGTGCAAAAACAGACCTTGACCTAAATACAAATTTAAGTCAGAGTTAGAGACACTTCATTTTACCTGTTGCTATCCGATGAGTGACTTGTGTAAGTCTGACCTAGATAACCTCTTGTGTAATGCATTATGGGAGAAATAAGACAGAAGAGATACAATAGTTGACGCAACAGTGACATGTTACCCTTAGCTCTTCTGGTGGCCGCTGAATTTGGAGCAAGGAGATGGGTATAGTGGGTGTTTCTTGGTGGCAGTGTGATAAGTTAAATTTAATTAAAGCTGGGGTAGGCAACATCTTGAAATCAAGCTAGCTGTAGCATGAGACTCCTAAGGAGGCAACTCAGCTGGAGCAAAATCAGGGAGGGGGGGGTTATTTCGTTTGTTGTCTCTGTTTTAAGGCCAGTTTACACCAAAGATTCACGACAAGACAAAACAGTTACAGCAGAATAAACTGCTTCATCTCAGCTCAACTGAAAACCGGCTGACGGTGTCGCCTGCAACTCAGCTTGTCAAGTCACCAGAGGCCAGTTCTAACTTAACTTATTTCAACAGCCAATCAGCTCCAAGCGACGTCACCTGACGCTTAGAAGCAAAGCACAGAGCAGCCAATAGAACATGCGCCATTTGGATACGTGATTGGTCGAAAATACCTCTTCACATCCTTCATACAGAGCCAAGGAGAGGTTCACAAGTCAAGTGTTCATTCAGACTACCTGAGTTACAAAATGCTGAAAGGTTATTATGGAATTTTTGCCCAATGACTCTCAAGATAAACTGCCTACCCCAGCTTTAAGTCAGACTTAATATTTATGCAACAGACAGGCTAATGAAGACTAGCCCAACCTAACAATTCAAGACCACTCCAAGGTATTAAACTAATTTTTCCAGCTGGCCCCAGCCTATTGCAAGATCAACATTCCAGGATTTCTCTACAACCTTTGTAAGCAGGAGCCTCAGCCTTAAAAATTAATTCAGATTGATAACTCTCATTGTTTTCACTTTTCCAGAATGTGAAAAAAAACCCTGTGCAGTTTTGGGTAAAGAGTAAATATTTATGCTTGCTAGGCAACAGGGCTGAAGCCGAGGCCCTGGTGTACATTCAGGATAACTTCCCTCTTCCACTGGTTCCCTGCCTGCTGCACCACCCACACAACAAGGGTCTCCTCTAATGTCCTCTCAGCCCCTTTGGCCTGTTTTGTATAGCGGGGGAGTTTCCAGGACCATTCCCACTTTTTCAAGCACCGAGGAGTGGCTATAAGTAATTTGAATGCCTGTTTATGAGCGCTTCTCCCTCCAGTCTGGTGAAAGTGGAAAAAAGTTGTCAGTGTGTATCAGCGTAGTAGCACAAGAACAACATCCTGCCGTCTATTTTTGATGACTGCCGGCTTGTGTAACAGAAAATGACAGCTTCCTGTGCTGTGAGAAGTGCTTTATTTTTGGTGCTTTGTTTTTTGGAGTCGAATGACAAGATATTTTTTCCACCTGAACCTTACTTTGACGCCTGAATTTTCAGTGGACGAGCTTGTCAGCCACAGAGGGAAGATGCAGTGTCGAAAGAGATTAGTGACGTTTTCCCCAGTGACTTCAACTGTTAAAATGCCTCAGACGAGTAAAGCAGCTCGAGGCCCACAGCTTCCTAAAATTTGCAGATTTATAATAGTCTTTTGATCATCCGTTCGTAACGAAGGACATTAGTTTACATTTGTTTAAACTGGGAGCAGAACTTTGAAAGGCATCTGTGGTTGACCTTGGGGTGTTTGTGTGATGTAAAGATAATCCTCCTCAAACTGTCTTCATTTGTCAACTCTCAGCTCAGAAATCCTGCACTCGAGTGACTCAGAGTAAAACACCAAGTCCTCTGCTGTTTACACAGAGCCAAACTATTTAGAGTTGGTCACAGTAAGCAAAACATATAAACAAGTAAACATATCTGGAACCGGTAATACAAAATAGTTCAATACATAATTAAGATATGATTTGAATTATTTATTTGCTTGGAATGTAAAAACGTCACATAGATTTTTTTCTTTTCATGCCCCCACGTTGGCCATGGCCAAAGACATTTTGTTTTGGGGGTTGTCCATACGTCCGTCCGTACATCCGCACATCCCATTCTTTACATGTGATATTTGTAACCTGGAAGGAATTTCTTCAAATAAGACCAGATCTTATATATATATATATATATATCTTCTTAGACTCAAAGATGAAGTGATTAGAATTAGAAGAAGTAGTTCTAACAAAGATCACACAAATGCCTCATAGCATAAAGTGATGATATTTTATATAGAAAAGGTCAGCCATGGATGTAAACTGAAACTTCTAGAGGGAATTAGGTCAGTTTTTTCCAAAGTTATGTATTTTTTTAAATTCTTTCTCGTTTGATGGGTATTTAAGAAAAAAAGTGTAAATCAAATTTTGAAACCTGTTCTGTTGCCTGACTTTCTTCCTCCTCATCTGCTGACAACTCAGTGTTCTGCATAGTCAGGTTGGAGGTTGAAAGAAATAAAATAGTTCCTTAATTAAACTTCTCACAACAAAGTCTGTGGATTGTCTTCTGTGAATGTGTTTTGATTTCTTGAGAGAGAAAGTGCTCTTATATTTTTTGGTGCTTTGGGGCAGAAATCTCTATGGCTGATATCTCAGAAACTTGACAGCTCACACCAAAACAGTCAAGATGGATTAAAAAGCACATCAGGTGTGAGGAATGTACGATATTTATGGGGTGAACTATCCTGTGAAGTTTCATATATTGCAGAAAATTATTAGACTCTTTAGTGGCGTAGATTGTGTTATTTTAGTGCCTTAATTTGTGCTGCATTGTCTGTTTCCTATAGGGTAGAAACAGTTTTGTGAATAAATACAGACTGCAGGATTAGACTGCAAACAATTTCTGGGTCAAATGTACACTCCGTTTCCTGTCTAAACATAACTATAATTATTTCCACTCACTGCTATGTACAGTTCATCCAGTTTGATTATTTTTCCTTTCCAAAATCTGAACCGCTGTGCGAGTGAAATGATTGACAAAGGAGGTCATGGTCAGTGACCCTGGAAGGTCAGAGCCAATCAAGATCAACCTTATCATTAATGCCTTGTGCTGCTATTATAAGCCAACATCAAATAAACAAAGCGTTAAACCAAGAATCCAAAATTTTTATCTAGAACTTAAAAATTTAAGGCTTTTTGACATGACATTAACAAATTATAAGCTTCAAAAAAAGCACATAAGAGAA
Source organism: Naso thynnoides (assembly GCA_029783665.1). Lineage (NCBI taxonomy): Eukaryota > Metazoa > Chordata > Actinopteri > Acanthuriformes > Acanthuridae > Naso > Naso thynnoides. The sequence goes on along the minus strand of JAQLOL010000006.1, from coordinate 19,369,286 downwards.
AAGACTTCCTGTTGTTGCAGACATGGAGGATCTTCAGTTGATTGTACTCATACTTGCTCTGTGGCTGTTCTTCACCACCGAAGCTGCTTATTCTGGGAGACTCAGAAAATCACTATCATTGATTAATGTGTATTGAATGGATTTGTCCCAGTTTGAGATTGATCACTTCTAGTCCAAACTCAAATGTTTTGTTTCAGGACAGAGTGGTGAAACCCAAGCTGTTTTCACCAGATAGATCAGCTCAAAACACAAGAACAGAAATCCTTTGTTATCTGCAGCTCCGTGAAAATAAAACCAGCTGCATAAGCTGGAGGCTCTCTGGAATTCTGGTCGGTGACATCATAAACAGACTGACCAATTATGACCAATTATAACCCTTTTCCTGATTCAATTGTGGGGAACAGTCACCAAGAAAAAATGCTTGAATTTTTAAACGAGGTAGAGAGTATGAGCTGCTTGAGAGCAATGTGTAAAACAAGGATTCAGGGGGAAGTGAGTGCAAGAATCAGCTTAAATCAATACCCATTATGGTGGATCTTGTAAACCTGAGAGGTCATCATGCACTGAAAATCTCCATTAGACTGTGACGTCACCCTTCGTTTTGTAAACTTCCGATTTAAAGCCTCGAGGGTGGCTGTTTGTCCCACACCATCTTGTCCATTTGGGGCCAGAAATGATCAAATTGCACATCAGAAGCACGTTGTTATGGCTCTTTCCTCATTAGATCTGACTGACAACCCTAGGACATGCCTTGGTAAACACTTGTCAATCACAGGGTAGCCACGCTCCCAAGTATACCCTGTTTTATCTTGTTTTTTTTACTCTAATAAAATAGTAATAATACATAAGTTTTATATAGCGCTTTTACAAATGCTCAAAGACGCTTTACACATAGTACATACAGACAAAAACATACATGCTATACACAGTAAATACAGACAAGAACAGTCACATGGTACAGATTGTAAACAAAGGGAATCTAAACAATGACAATCTAAACAGTAACATAATTTACAATGAACATCATTTTCTACTGAAGACTTGAAAGTAGCAATTGAGACCAGTAATTTACAAGTAAAACATTTGCTGAGGTAAAAATTTAAGTATGAAGGAGCCTATCTTTCTCATGGTTTTACTTATATTCAGACGTCTTTTTGCAGCTGGTGAAGAAGCCCCCTGCTGGCCGTCATTAGAGAGAATGCAGGTATAAGTCAGATCTAGAAACTCTGTCCAGTGTTTATACTCGCTATGTATTATGCTTATCTGACTCCACCACCTTTGAACACTTGGGGAAATCCAGTCATGTATCACAACAGCCTCTGAACACCATTAAACCGTCCTTGCTAAAGTCAGAATGGTAACACAACTAAACGGCAGCATTATGACTGTGGTCTCTATTCATTATGTCGATGGCTCGTTAACGTTAAAACAAATGGTAAGTTTTATTCCCATGACCATGAATAGCACAGCTGGTTTAACTCCATTATAATGGTACAAACACAGGAATTTGAGTTCAGCTACATTATGCAGAAAATTGCTATTATGTAAAATCGTAAACACTAATAATAAACTCAACTGACCTCCTGGCGACATGAGTAGCTACGGTGCTGTGTGTTCTTTTCTCCTCCATAAATTGCCAAAAATATGTTGAAATGCTGAAAAAGCTTCCTTGGAAAAAATGTCAGAATCATGGGTAGATCCTGCAACAGTAAACAGACTTTTGGCGCACTCAACGTACATAACTGTGGCCACACTGGGAAACATTGTGCCTTCGTTTGCTGTATTTTCTATAAAGTGTTTGAAGTGTAATGTATTGCTGTTTGTGGTCGATGACATGATCGTTGGCAAACGCCGATCTGCATTTAGATTTTTGAGTGGGATTAAAAAGTGTTAATGAAAAAACCATTCTGTGTCTTAGATGGAGCTTGACAGGTCAGACGCCCCTGCTGCCTCGCCGCGTACATTTAAGTCATGTGTTTATGATTTTCTTTGACAGTTTGGCTTTGCTTTATGCTTTTTAAAATAGCAGAACCATTAAATTTTATCAATGATGATTGAAGTTGTTGACATGAAGCCTTTTGACGTAAGGTTTTCCACTGTCTGGTTCTAAGTTCATTATGTATTTTGTATGTGGTGGATGCACCAACAGAGGAATGCTGGAGTCCGGAGAGATGGTTGCTGGGTTGTAATGGAAATGCGAAGCGATTGATTCACAAATGATTGTCGTCTCTTGCATGCTTTTATAGGCCAGTGAGGAGTGTGTGTGTGTATGTGTTGGTGTGTGTGCGTGTGTGTGTGTGTGTGTGTGTGTGTGTTTGTGTCTGAGAGAGAGCGAGAGAGAGCCAGTTCTGTCTGGCAACCATGCATGAGGACACACCCCTCACTGCAGTATTATAAATCAGATAATGGAAAAAAACTCCAAATCCTAAACGTATTCATTCACAAAGATCCTGTACTGAGAAAAGCAACAAATTCTAACATTTTAGAAGTTGAAGGTAGCATTGTTTGCTTATTAACCGATTAAAATGAATAATCAACTTCCAAAATTATTCATTCGCTGCACACCTACTTGATATTTAGGATTTTTAAGACTGTTTTCCAGACAAAAGAAGCTGTATAGATTAAACAATTAATCAATTGACTGCGAAAATGCAGTGGATGAATCACAATGGTAATTGTTAGTTGCTGTGCTGGATTGCAAGTTTTACTTTTTCATAAATATATTCAAAAAATAAGAAAAAGCTGGAAATGATGAATGTTGGGTATCAGGTCGTTTCTTCTTAATATTTTCAATGCTGAGAGTTTATTGATTGTAGGGTTTATTCACATTAGGCACTCACTGGAATCATACAGCAGTATTTCCATAAAAGAGATTAAATTAAGGTACGAGTAAAAAAAAACAAAAGCGTATTTAAGTTTAAAATGACATGAGGAAAAAATGGTCTCTGAGTCAATGAGCCTCAGTTTCGGAGCAGATTTTTGCTGCTGCTGCCTTCCAGCTGCTGATGACTGTGTGCTGTAATGTGTTACTCAGGGTGTGGTTTTTTTTGGAAGGCTTTGGGTTCAGTTTCACACTACTCCATCACCATCACTCACACACACACACGCACACATACACACACACAGAGCAGCACAAGAATACACACATTACATGTGTTTATGAGCTCACCAGTTACTGAGCTTGTATCTTTGGAGCCACATACAAAAGCGTATTATGCTTTTGCGTTTTTTGCTGATGTGTGAAGGAGAGGCTGCAGTTCATTACAGTGATGAAACACTGAGTCCACAGCCAGGGGTGTAAATCACTGCACACATGGGCTGATGAGAAAATATGGAAGTCTGTCCCTCCACGCAGGGCTGGGAACTCAGTTCTGTTATTTCACAGAGGGTGAATGAGTTATAGAGGCTGGGGTACAAGCTTATTTATATTTATTTAAAAAAATAATAATAAAAAAAAAAAAAACAGAAAAAAACGCCTAGTAATTTCCTTAAGATTGAGACACATTTTTTTCTCCAAAAAGGTTATTTTACTTTGAAGGAACTGGATATGGATACTGGATAAATCAGTTTTCCAAAATTATCGGCTGTTATTAGCTACCGCAGATGTATCGCTGTTGACATATATGTTCTTTGGTATTAAAACTATTTTTTAGGCTGGAAAAAATGCTTAGACTATCAATTTAAAATAGTATAATTATGTAGTTTGTCTAGCAGAGGGTGGTCTAATACCTAATTGACAAGTTTACTGTTTAGTGCTCTGATGTTTTGAATAAAGTTTGTTAAAATAAAAGCTATACTGACTCAATTACGTATCTTAATCACAAATATTTGGTAGCCATATTCAGCAAATATTATCTATATAAAATATCAGTCAATATATCAGATATTGGAATTGTTCTTGCTCCCTAATGTCGGTATCAGTTTCGGCCCCAAAAATCCCATATCAGCCCACACAGAAGATTAAAGATTAAGATTTTCCTATTTAAAAAGTTGAAATAAGCAGATGTGTAGCTATAGATTAGATAAAATTAATTTATATCTGTAAGCTAGCCTGGGAACCAGAGGAAAATACAGAGCTCACTCTTTACTTGTGCCGGACCAATTCCAGTTGTTTATCTAATATTGAGCAGCTTTGGTTAGTTCACTGAAAGAGGATTAATACCAATTCAGATTTGACGAGTCACATGCTACATGTTTTGTTGCTTTGACTGGTTGGACCAGTGCAACTCATGAGGTTTACAAAACTGAGATCCACCAAGGCAGCGCTGATCAAACATGAACCAAGATTCTGTTTCTGCAATGTCTATTTCTCACCTAAAAGCTTTTTAAAAACACGTTAGTGTTAAGCAGTAATCAGAGACAATTTGTGTTTAGGCTGCCATTTTTTTCTTACTTCAAATCAGACAATGCAGCGCTCCAGTATTCATTTTTTAATTTGCTTAGCGCCAAATCGCATGATTTGTTGCTCTGATTAGTTGAAGTCTATCCAGTTGTGTCCAAAGGCATTTTGATCATTGCCCAAAGAAAACGTCCCTTAGAAAGTAACAGCAAGCTGAGGGGTACCAGACCGCGGTGGAATTTGATTTGGCCTGGCGTGTCACTCTAGCAGAAAAATGCCCAGAATCATTTCAGAAGTTGATGTGTTTATATAGCTTATTTTGGCTGAAAAACAGAACCTAAACCCAAAGAAAGTCAATCTGGAGAATCTTTTTTCTCTTCTTCTAGACTCTGTGCTCCACTGACTCATGGTTGAAAACGTCTTCGTGTGACCAGTCAGTTATCCACCAGCTTGAATGAACAGTATTTCCACAGATGTAGCCCTTCGACAAGTTCAGCAGCCAGTTTTTTATTAAACCAGCCATCCAACAAGTCAGCAAAACCAGGCAGGCACACAGTCTTTCCTTCTCTCTGGTCTGTCTCCCCGCAGTCGACTCGTTGCCATGGCAATGGCCTGCTAGAGTCAATCTGTGGTGCAGCGGCGGCAGCAGATATGATGTCTGACTGTGTGGCGTCATGGCAACGCCCAGATCAGACCACATTGCAAGATATGAGGTTGAACAGTTCCTCAGATGTGACAATGCTTTGTGGCGTTCACAGTAAGATGTGTGCAACGCTTATTCTCTCATGCAGACTAAAAATATCCTGCCTCATGACACGATCAATAATCAATATTGGCAGTAGCATTCAATCTGGAGGATAAATGGAATATAGAAAAAACCAGCATCCACATTTAGGATTGTTACATAACAAAATCTGGATAAATGTGGTTAAGATGGTAATCCATGATCAGTCCGTAAAGCAGCTTCAGTTCTGCCTCTGACAGCAAACTGTCGTCCTTCCAAATGTCATCGCTGTGGCTGGTTCAAGTCATGTTACTGCAGGGGAACATACAGTGGAAGCTGCTCTGCTTGTCTTCATGAACGCCGCCTGTCTGCTGGTCTTGTAAAGTGTACATGCAACCAACCTGCCACTCCAGAGTCAATCAGTCAGTATTTGCATCCGTAAATGTTATCTTGGCAAACAGCAAGACAGGCACAATAATGATGATCACAAGCATCACTTTGTGCGCCAGTTGTCTTGCATTTGCAGATGTATTTAATCCGACTTAAATGGTCAAACTGACAACAGAGCAGAAAGGCATAAAGACAAGGATTCACGCCACTGTAGCGCTGATGCAAGAAGCGCTTGTTTTTTCTTGGAATTCTTACTGAGGGCTACAGAGACACAGCAACATGAACTAGGTATGATGAAATTTATAACATTTCTAATTATCTCCACCAGGTGTAAGCCTGAAGAAGATCACAGGTTTGCCCATGTGTGTTTGCAGTGCTTTAAGTGGAGAAAAAAAAAAGTGCTAGTACTCCCCTTACTCACCTGTTGGCATGTGAATCAGGTGGCCAGTATTCGCAGTCTACGTTCTGAATTCCTACAGTGAATAAAAGATATTAGAAGAGAATGCAGACTGTCACAAAATTAATTTATTAAACAAACTACTTTGAGTTTTCTGCCTCTGTATTTGACTATATATATTTGACTGTAGGAGAGCTGTAATGTCATTAGAATCTGTTTCGGTTCTGGTTCTCTTTGTGCCCTTTTGGAGCCACGCCAACATGACCGTCTAGTTTTTATTTCTCTGCTTTTCTCCGTTTATGCAACATTGTTGTGACTCGTGAGTTCGCCTTATTGTGACATTCCACCACTGTGAGAACAAACGAGTGAGCGTCACATATTCCGTGAGAAAACAGAGAGGCGAGCGTCATGTAGTGCACTTTAATGTAGTGAATCACTAAGAGACACTCTGATATGGAGAGGACAAGAAAGGGTCTGGGAGCTTGAGAGGTGAGAGGTCCCAGTACGCCACAAGGTAAAATCTAAAAGTGGGGGTCCTGCGTGCGGCCCACTTACAGCGCTGTGCGTCTGTGTGGACCAACCCTCTGGACCAACCAGCCTTTCACTTTTTGTGCTTATTTAAGACTTGATTCTCAAAGATCTCTGGGTTGCAGTGATTCACAATGTTTGGAAAACCTGTTTTATTGACTGACTATAGCATCATGCTGACTCCTCACTCCTCAAAACCAGTCGGTCCGAGTCCCAAGTGATCAACAAGGGTCTGAATTTGGGTTCTTGTGTCCTCCAGTGACATCATCAGCTGGGCTAAAGACAGTGCTTACCTAGTCTGTTGCAGATCAAACTCAAGCCTTTGTCGTGACTTCAAAACTGATCCATAATGAAAGTTAACTCTCATCCTGAACCAGAGCATCTGCAGATCGGTTTCATACCTTTTATGTGACAGTTAACTAAAATAATGGACAATACACATGAAAAAATCCTTGTTTTTGTTATCTTTTATCATTTTTTGTAAGTCTAGCAGAGATCTGAACTCTTCTGTATGTGCCCTTTGAGTTCATATTGGATTGACCGCTAAGAGTGCCTATGAAGAAGTCAATTAGGTAACACATGTATGACAAATAAATGCACATTAAGCAGCTAGAATGAATAAGAAAAGATAACCAAGTCGTGTTGTGTTACTGCACATTTGCCATTGTGGGACAGAGCTAGAAAACCTCTGCAAGCTCAGTAATATTTGATTACTCATTCAACAAAGATGTGAGGATGTTATAGTTGTAAGTGTGGATTTCTTACATGGGAAAGAAAACCACTTTTCTGAAAAAGACCACAGGGAGAGCAGGGCGGGTAGATCCGCAGGGTGGTCCACGGCTAAACTCTATGTGGTGTGTTTACATGAGACAAGACCGACAAACATGGTCCGTCTCTTCTTAGCCAAGAATGAATGAATGAATGAAACACTGTTCATCTCCTCTGGGTGAAAAAAGGACTCTAACAACAGAGAAATAGAAAAATGTTGACCGCCTCTAAATATGGAACAGAAATAATCTGGCATAGTTGATTGTCTTCCAAATAAGTTTTTTTGTCAAAATCTTTCAAGCCAAACTGGGTCTGTCTTCAAAGCAAAATGCATTGAGTGTCTTCTTGTCCTTCCTCTCTTTCCATTCCTTTCTCTGCAGAGCGACAGGCTTCTGATCAAAGGCGGGAGGATCGTGAATGATGACCAGTCCTTCCATGCCGATATCTATATGGAGGATGGCCTCATTAAGTAAGTCCTCCACTGTCCTCCTTTCTGCTTTTCACTCCCATTTGCTTTCATTTCTCCACTGCTGCTCAGCCTCATCATCCAAGGAAGTTGGATGTCGTCAAGTTGTTTGAATTTGAGCTGTTTCAAGACTTCAGATCACTGATGCAGGAAATAAAATGCACAATCGTTGTGATCTTATTGTCCATTCTTACTTCACTCTCAATTGTTGTTCTACACCCGCGTAAATGAGCACAATATGAAAAAAAGTAGAACCAGCTTTCCAAAAACTTGAATACAACAGGGACCATCTCTATCGGTTTGCCTGAAAGTAAACGCAGAAATCCTAAAAAAATATTGACAAATTTGAATGAGCTCACACGACTCTTACCAGATTATGTTTAGTATCAATGTATTGATGTGTTCAAGTACGACAGGCAACAGGTCAAATCCAACATTTTCACCCTTGAGCCAAAAAAGTGAAATTGGTTGCATCACTCTAAGTGACAGAGATGTCTGAGTCAAGTGAAAATATTGCTCTTATTGTCTAAATGAACCCAAACTAAAAATGGCGGTCTAATTAAGTCTCCTTCCAGAATATTATGGAAATTTAGGAGAACAAATACATGAGCACAAACTGCTTGATCAGGACTGAGCTGAACTGAAAACCTTGTCTCTAGGCCTCAGATTGGTGGTGGTCTGGTTAAAGAAAAGTTCACATCATAACAGCCAGTGTGGTTCCCATTTTTATATTCTAGTAGGAGTGAGTCCACACCCCCTAGACAAGGCGAGGGTGGTTTGGGTGAATTCCTCCCTCTGTATCTCCCTGAATCAGTCTGTCCCCTCTGTCACTCTCTTCCCCCCCTTTTCTGTTCCCACTTGATTTTCCTGTTATAGCCCCTTTGTCCCCTCTGCCCCTCAGTGAGGCAGCACAGGGAGAGGCACCCACAAAAAGCCTGGTGTTGCATAATAATCACCCAGATGCCTGCTGGACCATTGGGCTACTGGCAAACCCACAGAGAAACTGCCTGCCTGCCTGTCTGTCTGTCTGGTGTCCTCTGTAGTCTGAACAACAAGATTTTTTTTAACAGGGTGAATGTTGATGTGTTGACATGGTGACACTGTGCCACTTCAAGCATGGCAGACTTTGTTTAAGGTTCAGTCTAAAGTTAAAGACGTTTTTGCTCATTATTTAAATGTATTAGAAAGATACCTTTCTACTGACAAATACTGCATTGGACCAGTAAGAACTTGAAGTGTACCAGCAAAATAAATGTTTGGAGTCATTCTCAGCCGCTACCTGCATTTGTTTGTAGAACTAAGCCTTTAAATATCAGTCCCAAGCAGTTTCCAAATCTTTTGCATGAATTTTAATTTTTTTTCTTATTTATGGTTAATGGAGAAATAAGCCCCCACACTTCGTTTTTCAGAAATTGGTTGCTGAGATATCCTGTTAATCTTAATTTTTTTTAAAAAATGTTTACATTTAAATGTACTAGGTACAAGTAGGGTACAACCGATATGGGGTTTTTGGGGTCGATGCAGGCACTGATATTATGGAGTATGAAAATTTAGATATCTGATATATTTGCTGATATTACAAAAATGCAATATCACCTGTTGTTGTCATATACTTGTGACACAATCATATAACAAATGCAGGATTTTTGACATTTTAACAACCTTTTCCAAACGTCAGTGCGCAGTAAATGTTTCACTTATCAGTTATCAAATAATGGGCTGCCCTCTGCTGGACAAACTATCTAATTAAATCATTTTAAATCTCTAGTCCATGCATTTTTTCCAGCCTTAACAACTGTTTTAATATTGGCCATTCTGAGAACATATATGTCACTGATATATCAGCGATAGGTCAATATCAGCAGATAATATTGGCAAGCCCGTAAATCATTCAAGCCCGAGTACTGATATCTTACCTTTAGATCTAGTTCATTGCCTTTGCATAGATAGCAAGAAGTAATAAGTCGAGGAGAAAAGAGACAAAAAAATATTTTCTGTTATTTTAATATCTTTTGAAGATGGATTAGCATATCATTACACAATAATGACAACATCATCTTCCCTCAACAGGCAGATTGGCGACAACCTGATCGTGCCCGGTGGGGTGAAGACCATCGAGGCTAACGGGAAGATGGTGATCCCTGGTGGCATCGACATCCACACCCACTTCCAGATGCCCTACCGCGGAACAACAACCGTGGATGACTTCGCCCAGGGATCGAAGGCTGCTCTTGCCGGGGGCACGACCATGATCGGTAAGGGCTGCGGGAAAGGTCGTCCACACAGTGAAGCCGAGTTAAAGCTAAAAAGATGGAAGGAAAAATGAGGAGAAGGCGGGCTGGGACCCCGACAGTGGACAAGAGAAGGAGATAGGAAGCCGTTTTAGTCTGGTTTTGGGCAGTTCTCCAGAAGTGAACCATACAAAAGACTGAGTCTGAGGGGGTGTGATTGGGAAGCGGGGGAAGAGTGTGAAAACTCTGTTCCCACAGTAACACAACGCCAGTGTATGTCTGCATGCTCATCTGTGTTCAGTGTGGGTTTTTTATGTCTGATTCCTGTAGCGAAAGACACTATCACGGCCAACAGCTGGTAGGCACCACAGTCTCATTAATACCATTAACTTCCTTTGAGCTGGCTGTTACTTTGCTGCCAGTGTGGCTTTGTGTTCGAACACACGCGTTCACTAACAGGCTTGCTACTGTAGTGAGTTTTATGGGCTCCATTCATGGAGGGATTATATTCTACTGGGTGATGTTTAAGAGAGAGAGAGAGAGAGAGAACGTTTACTGTACGTCTTGAAGAGTGTACACGTCCGTCTCTACCAACAGATGATGTTGTGTTCAAGCGACGGTTAACAAACAAGTTATTCAGATAGCTGACATAGTAAACAACAGTTTGGGGGGGTTTTTTGTGACTGGCATTTCCAGCCTGATCCTATTAAAATGCAAAGACCAGATAAGCAGATTAGGTCATCCTTAATGAGATAAAGAAGCTGGTCAGGTGGTGAGCCAGCAGGCAGCCTTTTCCATAGCAGCTGAGTAAGATGGAGCGGGATGTTTTGGGCATTGTGATACTGTTTGTGTACAATCTGGATTTACTGTCCATGAATAATTTCAGTGAAAACAGACACAGTGGATGAATATTCACCTTAGCTGCATAAACAAAGGCAAATCTTTACTCTCTGTTTGTCGATCAACACCATAAATCATGCAGTACACACATGATCAACAGTGTCATATATTTTTTAATTTGTATTTTTTGTGCTTTAGCGTACTACCCTTTTGCTTCATAATTAATGTGATGACATCATTAAAAGACTTTTAATGTTATCTCTGTTTTTATTAATTTTCTTTAAATCATGTTTTGTTTTGTTTTTTGTTTGTTTTTTTTGGTGCACTCCAGGTGATATCAATCAGACTGGTATTTGTTTGTTTTGATCAGTTATGTCAGTACTTTTTAACTGTTCGTATATGATGCTCTTTTCAGGAAATAATGGTCAAATAACAATCACATTGGTGTTGGTTCATTCATTTCGTTCATTACACATGAACTCTTCAGTGATGTATTTTAAATTACTATGTGTAGCAGAAGGGTTTTTAAATCCTTTAACTGAAATTTCAGCTAAATCTTACTTTCAATATTATGTTTTCACACATCAGTGAAAGTTAAATATCCGCTAAACAGCTGTAGCACAAGAAATCCAAAACTTGTCTGCATCATACTCACCAGAATAACTTAAAAGGTCTTAAGGATGAACTCTTTAAAAATTAAACATCTTAACTTTACTTTATCAAGGTTATTATCGTTAACGAAAACTAATGAATAAATGAAAAGCTAGAATAGAAAGAACATGAACTGAAATAAAAATAAAAATGATAACTAAGTAAAACTGTATTGTAGGTTTACAAAACTAACTCAGGAAAAAAAAACGAATTAAAACTAAACTGAAATTGAAAAATAAAAGTCAAAACAAAATAAAAATGAAAAATCCGAAAGTATTATAACCTTGATGTGAATATAACCACAGTTGAAGTGGCCCCTCGAATTTCTCAAGGACACCAACACGCTGACAAAAATGTTTAAAATTTAATGTGACATCTGACAAGGTTGTTCCCTGCTGGCTGAGTGCTGCAGGAATTCAGACAGACAGCTGATTATGCAAGACAGACCATACTGGGAGAAAGCAGAAACACCAGCAGACAAATCCTGACATCACCTTGTCTGTCCAGCCACCCAAACCCACTCCGTCACCTCTTTGTGAACTTCTCCACCCTAACTTCTCTTCTTGTCCTTTCACTTTCCCCTCATCCCCTCATCGCTCTGTCCTCTATCATCCGTCTCCTCCAGTGGACCATGTGATCCCAGAGCCTGGCAGTAGCCTGGTGGAGGCCTACGACCAGTGGAGGCAGTGGGCCGATGAGAAGGCCTGCTGCGACTACTCCCTGCATGTGGACATCACCCACTGGAACGACAGCATAAAGCAGGAGGTGGACAGTCTCATTAAGGAGAAAGGTAGGCTAACATCTGTATTGAGTGTAGTTTCCCATGGTGCTACTTCTTATCTTAAAAAGCATGAAAAAAAAGGTTTAAATGCACAATACAACAATGAAAATGCTTCCATCTTACCAGTATACTGAATTCCTTTCTTACAGGTGTGAACTCTTTCCAGGTCTACATGGCTTACAAGGATTACTACCAGATGAGCAACAGTGAGGTACAATATCTTTAACTTACTACACACTGAAGATTAATTTGCAAGCTTAAAAGCCTTATCTCTAATGTTAACATTCAAATTTAAGCTCAACACAATCGGGCCTGTTTGATACAGATAGTAGGAAGGAAGAAAATTCCAATATCTCATATATCGGCCAATACTGTATATATACATTTATAAAATATTGGCTGAATGTGGTAATCAAATACGTGTGGATATCATACAATTCAACAACCTTTGTTCCAAACATCAGTGTTTTCTTCATTTTACAGTAGGATAACACAGCGCCCCCTGCTGCTGGACAGCCCGTGTAATTACACTATTTTAAATCTCTAGCACAAGCATTTTTATCGGCTTTGAAAAACAATTTTAATATTGGTGCATGTCGGAGAACATATACACCGATACCGATATATATGCATTAGATTAGGCCAATATTGGACAATAATAACAGCAAATCTGTAAATCAATCAGGCCTGACAACACACCCAGGGTGTGTTTATGTGCAGTTTGGCTTGTGTGGTTTCACTGTTCCAAATAAAGAGTAGTTTCTTAGTTATCTCAGTGTCTAATTGAAATATTTTGATCCTTTCTTCAGCAATCACAACTGGGCAAAATATAATCAATCACTGCTAAATTGCTAAGACGCTGAAAGTCAGTAAGCATGAAATTTTGCAATGGCTTGGCTCTAAGACTGTTTCTGCTATACTCAAGATTTACAGCTTGATGTAAACTTTTGGAAACACATTAATTCCTTTTTCTCCTCTGAAATACTGTCCTTATGTAACTTATAGCCTGTGATGCATCGTGTGAGTTCAGCCTGTAAGTCTAGCTGGTAAATGTAGAAAAACACAAGTCCAGATGGTGCAAGGCGGCACTCTTCGTGTTTCTCATGCAGCTGTGGATAATTCCGTTGGTCAGAGGAGCACATGAGGCAACTGAAATGGTCCAGCTTGAAGAACTGATGTCATTCAGCTCACTAAGGAACCGTGGCGCAGCAATCTAACAGCAACTGCAGCTCATCCCACGAGTTTAACCATTTCTGGAGACCACACACACTAATTGCAGTGTGTTGTGGTAGACATCATGTAATCCCGTGGCCTTATTTTAAATTGTGGCTTGAGGGCGACCCCTAGGATAAAAAGGAGTGTCTGACTCTTGTGTAAACAGCCAGCTGGGCTTTTAAATATAAAGCAGCGCCACTGTAATTTCACCGTTTCTGCGTCTTCCTCCTTCAGCTCTATGAGGTCTTCACCTTCTTGGCCGAGAGGGGAGGCATCGCTCAGGTCCACGCTGAAAATGGAGAGATCATCGCTGAGGTAAGGAGAAAGATAAATAAACTGACAGATACAGCTCTTGAACATTTCTTCTTCTTCTCTGTTTCTTCCCTGCCTCATATTCTTTACTACCCTCTCTCTGTAATTACTCGTCTTGTGTCCAGCTTTGTGATCTGTTTTAGTTTAGTGTGATTTATGTCGGTTTAGTTCACATTTCTAGGCGAGCCTTATCGCAGTGCATCTCCACTACCTGCAGACTAAACATACTGTCACTGATGAGAGCGAGAATGCGCTTCCTGTAGGACACTAATGTGTGGGTGTAGTATACACAGGGCAGTACAGCATTGTGGACTCATGAAAGTAATGAACTGTAATAGTTGGTGGATTGAGTGGGCTGCTATTAGTCAGAGCTCCGGACCATGCCTGGATTCTGTCATTGTGTGTGTATGTGTATGTGTGTGTGTGTGTATTGGATCCGATTCATCGCAAATCCAAGCCCTCCTATCCGGTCTTAAACCAGGGCTTTGAGCGAGTCTGATTTCCATCAGATTTAAGACCAAAAATGTGTGAAATCCCAGATTATGTCATGACCTGACTTCACGTTTGAGCTCCTGACAAGAGAGGTCTTGGTGCGTGTGTGTGTGTGTGTGTGTGTATAAGTGTGTGTGAGTGCTGTTAGTGCTGGAACCAAGTGACAACCACCATGGACCAGTTAAATACCTAAAGCTGCCGTCACTCTTATGAACACAAGGAAAAACTGATTTTTATTTTGTTTTCTCAAACTTCTCCGGTTGTTCATGTACCATACAAACACTATAGCGAGAGCAACCTGCGGCTTCACACATGTAATCAAACCCTCATGTGCAGATGAATTGGCAGCAGGTTAAGGTGCCTCAGAAGAAGATCTTTATGAAATAAGTATGTGACAGTAGCCAACATAGGAAGCTAATTTCTGTGCTGCACTGATTGGACTCAAATTATCTTTGACCACAAAGTACCATGACTCCACTCAAAGAAAAAAATAGACACATTATGTGTTCAAAACCCAAGTTGAAAATGCAGCCATCACAAACTTTATGCCCCTGTGTCTCCATTGAGAAGCATTTACTAGCTACCGCAGCTGTTGCTAGCTACAACAGATAACCCGAAAGCCAAATTCTGTGCCACTTCAATCAGATTCAAGAAAAATGTTACAAATGAGAGGTTTATTAAGCTTAAGAAGGCTTCTTCCACCTGACCTGATGTACATAATTTTGGCACAAAGTCAAGACAGTCAAAATATGAGAATTAAACCCAGTTTGAAAAATACACGCAGTGCGTGGGTCACTGCTGCATTTGCTAGCTAATGTAGCTAACTAGCTATTGTCAGCTAACGTAGCGAATCCTGGGAGCTAATTTCTGAGCCAAATTGTTTAGACTAAAATATATCTTTAAAATCACTGAAGAAAACTAATGTTAATGAAGCTTCAGCTTAATTTCTCCTTAGTGTAGTTTAGTTTAGTTTACACATATATAAATAGTACAGATAACATACTTGTGATGGAGAGGTAGGCCTACAAAAAACCCTCAGAGGGGTTTCATCTGGGCACTCTCCAGTGTTAAGAATTCTGAAAAATGAGAAAGAAGTAGGCTACAATAATTATTAATTAGGGAAAAGGAGTTTATAATTATTTCTGCTGGAATAATAATCAAATTGATAACAGTAGGATTTTGCACTGATGTACATATTTTTTGCCCGCATCCCATTTTTATTGTACCTCTGCTACTGCAAAGTAAGCATGACCTAAAGTCAAAATGGTATAATTATGAGAATAAGCTTGGGTATGAAACAATGTAATTATAGATGTCTCAGTGCAGGGGGTCGGGAAGGTAGGGAGGTGGGTCTACATGTATACAAAGACCCTTAACAGCCTGTGAATTCCCACAGTCCTCCATGTGTGGCCTGGCCTAGATGACAAAACTGCTGCTCACGTACCCACACAGGCAAAAAGCAGCAGAAACAGAATATCATTCTGGAGTGTGACCAAAACCTTACATCAGCCCGAGCACTCAAACCCCTCGAACACAAAACTCTCCTGCAGGTTTCTATGAGCTAAGCAGCTATCGGCCTCTTTCTTGTGTGTTTGTGAAACAGGAACAGGCCCGCATGCTGCAGATGGGTATCACTGGACCGGAGGGACATGTGCTGAGCAGGCCAGAAGAGGTATTTGTTTTAGTACACAGCCTTAGTTTTTATTGAGATCTTGGGTATTTTAATACCTTTGATGTCTTTTCAGTGATCTTCCTTCAGTTATTTTTAGCTCTGTGTTGATATGTAATACAAACATGTTGTCACTCTCTAAAAATCAAAATCTAAAGAAGTATGCTACAAACAGCAGCGGACACATGGCCACACATACACACAGTTGCTCATTGTCTGAGATAACATCCTTGGAACATTCGTCACGCACGCATTGTTCTTGTTACACATGTGGTTTCAGACACATTAGAGGCGCTGGGTGAAAATTCTTCAGTTTCCCCAAATGTTGCCTCTAATGTTTCTTTAGCAAAGAGCAAAATGAAAGCCATGTTCCCGACTCAGCAGCTTGTCTGAGCTTGAATGGGAATTTAGTCTTAAGAAACCAAAGCTTTGTAACATAATTTAATTGAGCAGACGCCAAGCTGCATTTATCAGAGTCTGTTTGGTTTCAATTAATTTGTTATTGGACCTAGTTTGAACTTGTGGACAAGGACACAACAATCAGCTGAAGTGTTTACGTCACTCTGCGAGTTACAAAACACATGTTGGAGACCGTCATCACGTGTAGACGACATCTTTTCTCATTTGTATTCATTTTGTATTGATTTTTTTTCTTGCTCTCTCACTTAAATATAAAAATATAAAAATAGATATGTTAAGAATTCTATAAATCATGAAATGTCAGCTGTAATGCATACTATAGATTTTATTATAAATATTTACCAATTATTAAAAACAGATAAATAAGACTGTCTTGTTTGACCTTCAAGCTCAGTTTATTTTAGCATTTGTTTGCTCATCTTACTGTAACTCATTGGAACAGACTAAACCTCACCAGATGTTGATGATAAAATTATATGCTCCCATTTGTCATTTTGGTTAAAAAATGAATCATTCAAGAAATACTGCACCAAAAGTACATAATTTTCTGTGGTCCAGATACTTGAAGTTTATTTGAGAAAATCCTAATGGGAAAACCATTTGCGAGTCAACCGCAATGTCCCGTCCTTTCTGTAGCTGGAGGCGGAGGCGGTGTTTCGTGCCATCACCATCGCCAGCCAAACCAACTGTCCTCTGTATGTGACCCGGGTCATGAGCAAGAGTGCTGCCGACATCATCTCGCAGGCCCGGAAAAAAGGTAAAGATTCCGACTTCACTGAGCTATGCTGAATATGTCCAATGAGCATCAGATTCATTAAAGTAATACTGCATAACAAGGTGTGTGAATATATCTTGTACTCTCCAGCAACTGTTACTGCATTTGTTTTACATGATTTTTACATGAAGACTGTGTAGGACAGACACGTCTCTCCCATCAACAACAGCAGATTGTACGGGATCTTCTAACTTGAACAGAAGTACAACTTATCTCTGACAAAAAAGCTCCTGGTTTAGATTAGGGTTGCATGATTTTGAAAAAATATCTAATTGTGATTTTTTGGACTGACAATGCACTTGCAATGTAATTAATGATATTAGAGGGAGTCATTATTTTATGTCATTATTCTCATATTCATTAAAAAACATCTTGAAGTGATTATGGTGTAATTTTTTGCAGGTATCTGCACCAAATAAAGTTTGTTTGGATGTATTAGAATGTGATGTGTAGGCTAGGACAACTCTACAAACCACTGTATTTGAATTCAAATGGTATTTTGACACACACATTTCTCATTTAACTGAATAATGCACCTCCCTGCAATTTAGGTCATGTTGCAGTTTTGATGAAAATAAGTTCAGCTACTGTGTCTCGCAAGAATTTTATCTGATGTGTGAGTTTCACGTCTCGGCCATAAATGTTTTACTTTGTGGAGACTGCATCACTTGTGCACATTGTGCATAAGAGTAGGCTATCAGTAGAGTAAATGCTGTCTTTGCATCATCTCCGAATAGTCTTCCAAACATGTTGCTCGCTAAAAAAAAGACAAAGCATGATTTTGATCCCATCTCATAATCTTATTTACGACATCTACATGTTTCTTGCATTAGCTCAATTGTGAATTCTCGATTCTTAAATCAGTACAAACAAAGAAAAAACAATGATTTTCAAACAATTTGTAATCTTTTCTTTTTGCTTCCCTGCTTTGGTATTTGACTTCTGCTCATTGGTTGCCTTTGTTCTGTCTGATTTTTGAGACGCGTGGAGTGCACATACCAGTATCATTGCACCTTTGCTTGAAAAAGATGATTTTACTGTCTTCTTGACGGAGCTGATGCACACAGACTTTGGCTTAGCTTCATATTTAAAAAACATGCTACTCTTGGAGGAATTTTTAAGTTTATCATCAGGTTTTATCTGTGATTCTGATGTCACACTGACCGTTCCTCACAGGCCCTTCACGGAGCTGAGGTGAACAGAGGGGCTGCCTGGCGGTGATGAATGTTGAAATACACATTTTTCTTTGAATGAAATGAAAATATGGGATATGGGACAGAGCAGAAAAGAAGAATGTGTATTTGGATGTCTTTGCTGACCTCAGAGGGATTTCTTCTCGCAGTCATGCACACCCTTTGGGGGCCTTAATGGGTTGACACCTTTGGATCTATTCCCGAGCTTTTATGTTGAAACCAAAAAGGATATCAAGCAGGAAGTTGTGTGTCAGAGCAAAGGACCATGAAGACACACAAGAGGAGACAAGTGTTCAAACCCTGGCCCATCATCTGCCGAAGTTCAAGCCCAGCTTCAGCACAACTGAGCCAAAGTGAAATTTGTACCTTACCTTGTGTGATGTTTGGCTTTTTGGAGATTAGGCGTGGTCCCTCTCCTAACAACACTCAGATGAATTACCAAAGCTTTTAGTGAGATTAAACTGCTGACAAATTAATCAGACTTGATTGATGAAACTCGAGTTTTTGGCAATGCAAGGAATCACTCAGATAAATCAGTTTGATGCACTGTGCATTGGATACTTTTTAAAAAGTTTTTTTTTAATTGTTTTTCCTTTTCCAGGAAATGTTGTGTTTGGGGAGCCAATCACAGCCAGCCTGGGGACTGATGGGACGCATTACTGGAGCAAGAATTGGGCCAAGGCCGCTTCTTTTGTAACATCGCCTCCTCTCAGCCCTGATCCCACCACTCCAGACTATCTGAACACACTGCTGGCCAGGTAGGGATCGCAGCCCCTCCCTCTGAGCCGACTGAGACATGTGACGACTCATTTTTACTAAATACTGTCATTATATCGTGCGCTATTACTGTGGTATGCAAAGATAACACAACATGAGGCAAAGCAGGACACAGTTCATTAAAACATTATAGTCACTTGTCTCATACTCATTCATATTTATCCAAACCACGTACTAAAACTTTTAGCTCCATGGTTACCATACATGTTTGTATAGCAACAAATAAAGCTTGACTGACTTACTATTACACCACTTTGTGGAAAATGTTGCCTTTGCTCTTCAATCCTTCCCTCATTAGAAGACAATCTGTCTTGAATCAGGCCATTAGTGTGTCTTAGGAATTTAAAAAAAAAACAGTCAAAAATTAGCCCAATATTCAGGCAGTATGCATATTAAAATTCTTTCATAGAGGGTGTTTTCATGCTTGTAGTTTGGTTCATGCGGTCCAAGTCAGTTATAGAGTTACTACTCATTTTGCATTTCCCTTTGGTTTGTTTTGGTTTCCAACAGGCAAAATTTTTAGCGAACCAAAATGTATCAACAAAAGCCATGTGGGAGCTGTCGTTCTGTTCATCTGTCAGAAAACATATCAAATCCTTTCTTCCTTAGCCGTTCCCTCAACATTTTGAACACATGATTTATATGCATTTTTTCTAAAAATTAAGAAGGCAGCATATTTTGTCGTTGTTGCATCACTGCAAACTGCTAGCTGTTTGTTTACGAAATCATCTGCAGCCCATTATGCACAGTGCAGCCTACTACGGGAGCTGGTTTAGTCCAAAAATGCAAAATTCTTTCTAAAGTTGGGGCGGATCAAGCTTGAATCATGTCCATACCACAAACAAACTGTACCAGAGTTTGTTTGTAACTGAACTAAGACCACCTCCTTAAACAGATCTCGCTTTGGTTGATCTGGTCCGCACCCAAGTTTGATTACCGTGTTCGCACCTACTTAACAAACTGCACCAAGGGGGAAAACGAGCTAGAGTTTGATTCAGCTGAACCAAGCAAGGCAGGTGTGAAAACACCTATAGATGCTGCAAGTCTGTTGGAGATGTTGATGCGACCTGCAGTGCACCTATTACCTTCATATATGTGCAAGGATTAATTTTACTTCTGGAAAATAAGATAACTGTCTCGCTCAATGAATGCATGAGCTGCTTATGATAAAGCCTGGAGGACTTCATCTGGCAAGTCTTTCAAAGTGTTACGTGGAAACAAGAAACATTAGTAATGGTTCACAGTGAAGGAGCAAACTGGCACGAGGCAGCTTTAAATACCTCACAGTCCTTGTTCTGGTTTTCTGGGCACATCCTGCTGTGCTGATTTAGTTCCATCTTGACACTTTTTATGTTATTGTGTTTTTGTTCCCCAGTGGTGACCTGAGCGTAACTGGCAGTGCTCACTGCACCTTCAGTGTGTCCCAGAAGGCCATTGGAAAGGATGACTTCACCCAGATCCCAGAAGGTGTCAACGGGGTGGAGGAGAGGATGTCCCTCATCTGGGATAAAGCTGTGGTGAGGCCTTATGAGGAGGACAAAAAGAAAGCAATGAGGCAGATTTATGCTAGACTTTTATTTTTATCTTGATTCACTTGCTTTTTAACCTTTTCCTCCAAAGAAAATCATTATTTTTCCTCACTCTACTCCGTTCATACCAGTTATCTTCACCCTCCTGTCATACTCTGTTTGAGTTATTTTCTTTCCTTCTCTGCAGTTTCTATTTTTACTTTATATTTTAATCACAAGGCTCCTGTTCTCTGTCTTGCTCCTTTCATCTGGCTTTCACTATTTTTCCTGACATTTCTATCTCCAGCTATTAATTTCTCTCTGTCGAGTGTTACTTCACTGTCTAATTGTCACTGCCTTTCCCTTTTATCCTTTCCTTTTCTATCCCCACATCCGTCCTTTCCTTCACCCTGGGATACCTCACATACAGCACACTGCCCTCATTTCTTTTCCTGCCTTCTTTCCTGTTATCGGTGCATCAGTGTGCTGCTGACAGACAAGATCGTGGAGGTTTATACAGCTGTGGAGTGCTGTGTTGCCCCTAAAATGTGGGTAAATTTTAAGAGGGTAAACTGGAATCTGTTTCCTCAGAGAAGTTCCTGAAAATCTGAGCTCACACAAAACTTGGACCCAATATGACTATTTGAGGTGTTGGTATGCACCTTTTTTTTAAATTTTGGACAGAATTAGGGTAGCTATTTTTCCCCACTTACAGTCTTTATGTTAAGCTAAGTTGAACAAACCAAAGTTCAGATGTCTTGAATAACCTGCTCATACAATGTAATTTTAGTTATTTTATAACCATTTTATCAATGGAATTGGGGAAAACACACCATCAGACAACCAAATAAATCATAAATGTAAGAAAAATGCAAATCCAAATAGATGTAATCCAGCTAAAGCTAAATATATCCATATAGTTGTTTCATTTTTATCTAAAGGAGAAATGCATTTCCATACAAGGTGAGAGAGGCACCATTGTACCTGTTAAACAGTCACATTTGTTTGATAATTGCATTCAAGTCCCTGTTTTTGCTTGTGTTCCTCCCAGACTACAGGTAAGATGGATGAGAACATGTTTGTGGCCGTCACCAGCACCAACGCAGCTAAGATCCTGAACCTGTACCCTCGTAAGGGCCGGATCGCCGTGGGCTCTGATGCCGACCTGATCATCTGGGACACAGACTCTATCCGCACCATCACTGCCAAGACCCACAACTCGGTGCGTACGGTGTGCGCCGGGCAGAGTTTGTTCTTGTATTTGTTCCAAGTTTTAGTTAGATTTCCGTTCACAGTTTATAAGGTCTTCTCTTCATTCTGCTGTTAAGTGCTGTTCAACTCTAGTCGCTTCTCCAACATTTTTCAGAAAGTTTTATACCCGCTTGAGTTTGTTTTTGCCTTTTCAGAATAAGAGTTAAATTACTTAATGGGAGACGGAGGCACCTTTTCTGCATTCGTTCTGTTGTGGTTATCAAGAAGAAGAAGAAGAAGAAGAAGCTGTTTCTGACGAAAATGAAAATCTGATGAACTCTCTGATTATCTCTTGTAGATGGTTTTGATTCTTCTTCTTCTTCTTTGTCTTTTCTGCAGTTGGCAAGCAGCTGGTTTTGTTTCAAGTTCTTCTACTCTGTTTACATGCTAAAAGTAGCTTAAACCACCAACTTGTGCTGAAACTGCTCTTGTGTTGCCAAGTTTATTTCCTTCAAACCAATTGATGGAAAAGTGCATCATTCTTTTTAAAAACATTTTTTTGGTGAAATTTCAAAAGTTCTCTTTACAGCTACAGCTAGGTAAAGATGTAGCCATTGAGGGCTCTGTATCTTGAATAATGTGAATGCTGTTGGTGTTACTGTAATTCCTTGTATCATCAATCCATATGTTCCATTGTGCAGGAATGGTGATTGTCTAAATATATGAACTGGTGTGAAAAAGAAAGAGAGAAAAAAGAGAATGAGCTTAACAGAGGCTGCCTAAAGAGCTCAGATTTTTAAGTGAAGAGTAAAGCTGCGTATCAGATAAGTGTCTCAGTACATCTGTGTATATGTGTGCAAGAGACAGTGAGATAAAGAAGGAGAAAGAGAGAGGGAGTCAGTGAGAGAGAGCACATTTTTGTGCTGCTTCCAGACAGCTCTCAGTTCCTCTGAACGGAAATGAAGTCTCTGTGGAAGTTTGCTTCTAAACCGACTCACACTGTACTCGTCATGTGATCAGATCTCGATGTAAAGTTAAGACTCATTAAATTCCTAAAACTCTCAGCAATGATTTGTTAAAAAAATGTAACAATAATAATAATCACTTCAATACAACAGTCAGTCGAACTACAGGAAATCAACAGGGAATCCATGTGCTGTATAATCAAGAGGTATTTCCTTCCTCTATGTCACGTTTACTTTAGCAGATTCATTTGAAATGTTTTCAGGATTGGACAGCCACAGTGGGTTTAAAGAACAGCATTCATTGCACGGGATTTTGCAACAGTAAATACGAATGTTCCAAATACCATTATATACCCCAGAGATTTGGAACATCTGTACACATTGCATGTAGGAAGAACAGCTCGTCTCAAACAGCTTTGGTCGTAATACATTAGATTCACGGGAAACATAAAACTTATCATGCAGGCTGAACCAGAACTGGTAGCGGAACATGTTGACCATTTACTC
>JAQLOL010000006.1:19322936-19346047 GCA_029783665.1 Naso thynnoides | reverse complement strand
GTCTGTTTTCCACATGTCAATATTTAATGAATTTTATTGACCTGACTGCAGCTTAAAAGAATGAGTTATAGACTAACTGCTTCCTGCTTGTCTTGCAAATGTGATAAAACGATTCCATTCATTTTGTCTTTCTATCAAAAGTCCAGACCGGATGTCTGGACATGTGATTCAAAATCTTAATGACATTCTGAAACTTAGCATCTTTTGTCCACTGTCACGTGTTTAGAGTTTAATATCAAAAACGAGAGGAACTACATTAGAAACATGTGAAACTGTATTATCCCATTGCAGATGTTTTCTGTCTTCCCTGTGGGGGACTGAGACAAGGGCCTCGCAAAGACACACATTCTCTCTTACTCACTCACACTTTACACAAACTGTATGTACAGTACAGTACACCTGGCACATGTGACTAATGAGGTTCTGCCATTACATAGGCATTAGAGGATCTCAAACAGACCACTCGGCAGCACAGGAAGTGTCCACACAGGAAATTAAGGCTTTACCAGCCTAGCATAAATCCTGCTTACACAGAAATACACAAGTAGTGGAAGGATGCATTGACTAAAAGGGTATATAGGTTAGTCTTAGGAACAATAAAGTGAACTTAGTAGATCTTATTTGGTTGGCTTATAGTCCTAATAGTGGGTGTTTAGCATGAGATGATTTCCTTGTCTTTAGATGGACGCATGGAAAGAGGAAGAGAGAACTGGGCTAATAATACGCCTTCTCCAAATGTGGAGTACATCCACTGAGGATCAGTGGGTTCTCACAAAATGATGTCACCCTTCAAATCCCGCTGGTCGTCCTTCCAGATAAAATAAAATGAAAGAGAGCAGAGGAATAGAGCGCAGCAGCTCCAAGTTCCTATAAATCCACCTTAATGGAGGCTCTGACGACAGGCCAAACAGGAGCCACCCTGTTTACCAGCTCACTTTGTTAGGGAGAGAAAATATGACAAAGACTGTTTTATGCTGTGTCTTAGTTTGTTATCAGTAAGCCCACATCTGCACGGTATGAGTTACTTGTTGATAACAACGAAAAAGTACATAGATGCACTTAAGGATACCCTGACACACATGCATGAACAGGCAGCAACACACACACACACACACATACACACGCTCTGAGACACACTGGGCTTAGTGATGACATCATGTTTGGCATGCAGAAGTCTCAGTTATGTCCTGTTCTGGCCTGAATTTGGACGGCAGCAGAAAACAGGGCCGTGTGCAGAGGAAATAAGCAACAATGCAATGAGGGGAGGGGACCATCACAGATCACAAACATGAAGTGAAAAAAAAAAAAGAAGGTTGGCACCAGGGAGATTGGAAGGTGATGAAAAGTGGACAGAGTTGAAAAAATGCCGGGGATTACATCAATCAAGCAAGAAAGGAGAGAAAGACGGGATGACAAGATGACAGAAAGAGGGGATAAATGAGTGAAGGAGACAAGTAAAAAAGAGCAATGTGAGCAGAGTGAGAAAGTAGAGAGTGAGAGGAAGGAAAAAAGGCTGAGAAGTGGCAGAGGCATTAACGCCAGCTGGATGATGGCAGCTGTTTGTACATGCCACATAGACAAGTGTAAGAAACAAGGTGATGAATGACGGAGCGCGAGAAAACCAATGTGGCATTAGGAGAGAGTTTAGGAGAAAGCGGGTTTTCCCTCAACCTCTCATGTGCTCATCCATCCTCCCACAGCGCCCCCTGCTGTCGTCTGCTGCTCCTCCTTTATCCCTTCAGCAAGTTCAAGAGGTTTTGTTGTTTGTCTTGCCATAGAATTCAATTCTGTCAATCAGATTTGTAGTTATTTAATTTTCAAAATCAAAATTATCGTAAAACCTTATGACAAGTTAAATTGGAAAGTCCTCTCTGTTAAATTTATTATCAGTGGAGTTTTTTGTTCAAACTCGTCTTCAGTTTTTTTTTGTTGTTGTGTTGCACTTTTCCTCTTGCTAATTTCTGTAACAAACTAACAATCTGTTTTCTTCTGACATATTTAATAATTTTGTACTTGTTCCTTAGGCTGCTGAGTACAATGTCTTTGAGGGCATGGAGCTGCGTGGAGCCCCACTGGTGGTGATTTGCCAGGGGAAGATCATCCTGGAGGATGGGAACCTGCACGCCACCTCCGGTGTGGGTCGCTTCATTCCCTGCCCTGCCTTCCCTGACTTTGCCTACAAGCGTGTTAAAGCCAGGAAGCAGGTAAATACAGGTTTTACCTCTGCCCAGCCTGCTGTTTACATTTCACACATTCATCATTTTATTGTATGCTTTGACACAATGTGACCTTTTTTGAAAAGCAAACAATACTGTTCATTTTATAGAGTTAAGCTACCCATATAAATCAACTACAGATTTAAGTTGCATTGCTGATAAATATAAAGACAACAGGAATCCACACAGAAACACGGTTGATGTTAAAAGCCTTTATTATATTCGTCACTGTTTGATTACAAATGTTTTCTGGTAGTGCAGCTAAAAATACCCATTTGACGTGTAGGATAAGGATGGCCAAACACATTGGAAGGAAAATATTTGTTGCTTTACATAAATCACAGGAATCAGTGACACACACAATTGTAAGTGAGGGAATGTGGGAGTTTCAGTTGGAAAAGAAGTTGCAATGGTGGAGAGAAAAGAGGGTGGAGGCAGTGAGGAGGAAAATGGGGGAGATGCAGCAAGTCTGACATCAGCCACTGAGTTCAGCTACAGGCTGCGCTTTTACACAGTAGAGTAAGAATCCATGCAGTGAGGGTGGTCGAGGCTTTGTCATGATGGTTTTGAAACTCATGCAGCAATTTTGAAGAAGTTTGAAGAGAGACCTCATACACACACACAGTGATGGGGTCACCAAAAGTCCTGAATAGTCAGTTTACTGTAGTGTCACAAGACTGATCTAAAATCTGATTCTAAAAACTATTAAAGCCTCGCCGGGGAACTTTCTTATTGCTAGGATTGTAGCGGTGTGTGTGGACAAAAGCGACAATGCTTACTGTTGTAAAGATCTTGTCAAGCCTTTGTTTGGGAAGGGGGAAAGAAATGCGCCACTTATTTGCACAATATCAGTTGGGCCATAAACACAAAGTATTGAAATTATCTAAAGAAAAATCTCCTCCTGCTTTCAACCATAGATAGTAAAAAAGAGAAGTATGGATTGATCATGCTTGTAAACAACAGAACGTCACTTCTGGTCTGTGTGCTGTAAAGCTGTTTGTAGCGTTTGACTTAGCGGACCAGGCAAAGGCATCATAAAAGACAGGATAGAAATCTCCAGTCTCCTCCCTGATGGTCTCATTTGCAGATGTAGGTAAGATGTGAGGCACTTATACTGAATTTAGACTGCTTCAGAACCAGTTAAAGGTTTCTGTAGGGACTTTAAGGGATTAAGCGATGTCCACTAAAGCAGAAAAAGCCACAAGGAAGGCAAAAGGTTTCAGGAAAAAAAATGCCAGAAACAAAAACATTACGTGCTCAGTCTTACTAATAGCCAGTGTGGCAACAGAAAAAAAGGGGAAGATTGCAAAAGCAGTACTGAATCTAAAGCTGCAGAGGAACAGATTATTCTACATAAATGTCTTGTATATATAAAATTATAAACATCTGCATGTATTAGAAACTTAAGTAAAACTGTTGTGCACTAACGCAGACAGTAAGGTTTGCTGTCCTGTATCTGTACCTTATCAAAAAAGAGGGACAAAAAAAGATGTTTCTGTCTCTGCCGAAGTACTGAGAGTTAACTGCGTTTAACCGTTTGATTTACAAGAGCTCAAACTCAAAGCAGACCCTGCTGTCTGATATCTTGCCGTCCTACTTCTGGGCCAAAAATCTCATTGTTCAACCATTTCCTAATTTGCAGCTGGATGGTGATGAGAAAATGGAGCTGTAGTAACAGTGCACTGTTTATCTTGGTAGCAGTCACTGTTATGCTTTCTCCATTCACAGATGTCTCTTTTTAACTCTTGACGGAGCTTCCAAGATTCCACTGAGTCACGCCACTGACAGACTGACAGACGGACAGAAAATGACTTGTTCGCTACAAGCATGAAGTTTCAACTAATTTTGAAAACATACAAATACTGTTGAACTTTTTCTGCTCCACTTTGTAGAAGAGTCTGTTTGTGTGTGTGTGTAAATCTGGAACTGGTTCCGGGCAGGAAAAAGGCTCTCTGCAAAAAGCATATGCAATTTAGACAGTTGCACAAACAACCAAATAATGCTAAACAGCTGTGGGTATTGGTGCATTTAATCTTTTGTGATACTAAACACCGTAATGTCTGTTTGTTCCTGCTCTTCCTTTCCTCTTCTTGCCCCTCTAATGTTTTTTTTTTCCTCTCTCCACCACCTTCATCTTTGCTCTCGTTGTTTGTCCTGCAGCTGGCTGTTCTGAGGGCAGTACCCAGGGGAATGTACGACGGCCCCGTGTCTGAATTCTCCATGTCTCGTGGTGGGACACCCTCCGCCTCGGCACGTACCTCCCCCACCAAACAGCCTGTCAGAAACCTGCACCAGTCTGGATTTAGTCTAGCAGGTAACCCTGCACCCTGCGGTGAGCTCAGCCTCTTAATACAACCCCCACCATTTTATCACCCCATCCCTTATTTGATCTGTTTTCAGTACTGATTTATGCTGTATGCAGAAACATCAAAGCTCCATGCATGTGCATCAGCCAATCTACCATCACACTCCCCCTTTTATCTTATCTCAGCTGCTAGTTCATGCTGTGAAGGACAACAGTCATGTGATGTTTTGCATGTTGTTGCTTCATAATTGATGCATGCATGCAAGCGTCAAGCCTGTAATGTAATAATCTCTCATTATCCCATTTTATACTTAATAAATGTACATAGTATGACTTATGTTTGTCATAAAAGGGTTTATTCACTGTTTATATGACAATTTGTCTGTTTACGTGTGTCATTAAGTTGGCTTCCTTTGCTCCTTTGAGTTTTAGCAGCAGACAGCATTAAGTTGAATTTATGGACACAGTCAGTTAAAGTTGGCTGGTTTTATGTTTTCGCTTTAGTGTGGTTTGACAAGAAGTCAACCTTAGCCCAAATTAAAACCACACAAAAGGTACTTTTGAGCCACAGTCATGACTTGAAGTATATTTTATTTTCTTTTTAGATAAATTAGCAGTCAAGATAAGAGCCCAGGACTTTTGTGTACTTTTCTACTATGCATGTTGTCCAAAGCAAGTGGTTCAGTGGATTCCTGCACATATTTTACAGCACTAGTATTCAGAGGTTTTGGATTTGAAGCGTGCATAGACATATGAAAGTCTAAAGGAAACATATATCTTGCACACTCAACATGTTTTAAATTTAATCCTCCTGACTCAGTTAGATAATCCATTCTCTGTAATGACTCATCTTTAAAAAATGCAGCTTAAATCTGGCTGAATCCCTCTGTTGCACTATCTCACACCTCTTAAATAAACTATACTCTTCAGGACGCTGTGACCTCTCACTGCAGCCTCTTTGCAATGTCAAGCTTTAGTTGGAAATCAAGTTTTTTCCACTGTTGCACTTGTAAGTCATGCTGGATAGGAGTATTGGCTCATGGCCATAAAACGTACAGCACACAAGATTTCAGTCCAAGCATTTGGACGCGGTCTGTTAAGAAAGCCTATCTAATGCAGGAAATCTCAGCACTATGTATTCACATTCAACATCTGTTGCATTATGCAGAGCAGCAGAGTGACAGTCTGATTGTGCCCATATGTAAGGGCAGTGCTGGATTTTCTCAGATTTTGAAAACCAATGTGAGAAATTGCTTTTGTAAGGCTACCAGTGAAACTTGGGTTAAGGGATCATGCCAGTGCTGCTACATGTCATGTTCTTTGTCTACATCGGCCACATATGTTACATAAACCCCACCCATTTTTCCTAAAATAGCTTTAACTATGAGATATTGTGTTTGTTCATATTTAGTCCATATTCAGTAAACACTTCAGAAAGTACTAAAAATGTGTGACAGCGTTAGTTAAGAAGAGCGTCTGTGTCAAAATCCTTCTTCACGCTAATTTTTTAAACTAGGAAGGCAGCACTTGTAGGGAACTTTTTTCCCAGATGTAATAGCTTTCAAGTGAATGGCTCACCTCTCTCGCTCAGTGATTTTTGGCAGCCTGGGCCCACACCAGAGACTCCGCCCACTCCACTGAGAGGACTTAATTCTTTTGGACTGGCTTTGAAACTGTGGTTCTCCTGGTTGAGAGGGCAGTTACCCAATTAGCACCGGGGGTGGGGAGCCATGGGCAGGACTTAGCTGTCTGTCGAGAAATAACCACATTTCAACCGACAAAGCCAAAAACTGTAATGTGGTTGTATGTGGCGTCTTTGATATGAGTTTAAAAAAACACCAAATTTATACTTAAAAAAAAATAGCCACGACACATCTGTTTAAACTGATGCTCCCTCTTGCAGCTTCTGCCGTGGGAGAGACAGTGTCTGTCCCGGT
This sequence comes from Naso thynnoides, assembly GCA_029783665.1. Lineage (NCBI taxonomy): Eukaryota > Metazoa > Chordata > Actinopteri > Acanthuriformes > Acanthuridae > Naso > Naso thynnoides. Next base: position 19,339,589 of record JAQLOL010000006.1, on the reverse strand, counting down.
TTGTCGTCAGAAGCTGGAGACAGGAAGTACCGCTAAAGGTCCCGCTGTCTACTCACGGTGATAATGTGATGTAATTTCAAGCAAAAAACTTTTGTCTCTTTCCACAACGCCTGTTGGATCAGAATCTCAATGGAAACACAACATAACAACACCTATGTGATTTTTTTTACAGCTTATGGAAACATTTATGGATTTCGGTTGTCTTGCTTAGCCAGATTTCTCTCCACACTCACTCCACAGCAGGCGAAACACCCACTGGCGACACAATGACCGTGAACGGCAATGACAAATGAGGAACGGTTAGGGAAAATCCAGTCCCCAAACAATGAGAATCGCTCAAAGTGGAGTCTCTGGTCTGGGCCCAGGTTACGATTTTTGACCAAATAAACACAAATGTTCCCTTTACAAGGACGAATTACCTAAACCTAGCAACTTCTATGTGTCCTATAGTGTTTCTTTACCCTGTTTCAACATGAATGGCAGTTAATGAGGTTTAAAAATGCAGTCTGACATCTTCTAAAGTCTACACATGGCTGAATTTAACAACATATGCAGAAGATAAAGGCGATCTCTGTTAATGATGAGCAAGTCAAAAATAGACTGGTATGGTCATTTAAATAATGAGCCACATCAGTCAGTGTTTACACTTTTTTATAATCAAACATAACAACTGTAGCTGTTACTGTAGCTTGTTAATCTGTCCTCCCTCACAGACTACATGTGTCCGTATGTGACCTTAAATCATTGATAGCAACCATCTCTTTAACCCCCACAGAACCCAGCTGTATTCACCACAATGTGGGCTGTCTTTGTTAGGGCATGTAGTATTTATACAGTTGATAACTCACGTGAATTTAGCATTCAGCCCTGCTGAGCAACCTGCCTTTACAAGCATAGCTAATGTGTGATACCTCGTCGATTAAAAAAAGAAGGTGACCTCCGCTGGAAAGAATTTCCACATTTGAGTACATGAATTTACAGGGGAGTGAGACTGCTCCTGGTTTCCCAGGCTTTGTGACGGCTGTGTGTCTGTGAGAGTGTGACTCCTCTCGTACGTGTGCATGTGTGTGCACTCTAAGAATGAGTCAACGTCTTATCTATTTTAGTTGTTCCATGGCCACCACCTGCAGAGTTAATTTACTGGTCTGGAGGGAGAGGGGAAGGACTGTTTGCTTGGATGCAGTGTATCACAGTCTGACATCACGCTACTTTCCATTTACACACAAGTACTCGCTGATAATTTGTTGCAGCCCTGGCTCATCCTTTGGAAAGGCAGTGCTTTATGTCAAACTGTGGCCTCTTTTGTAAATGTGTCAGGAACAGCCACAGCACATGGTCAGCTGATTTGCGTCACCCTGTTATCTCAACGACACGTATAGTATATCACAGGCAATAATGATGCGCTTTTAAAAACCGCTAGTGCCTAGAAAGTTATCATTTGTTGGCATGGCAAAATAATTTGTTTGCATTGATGGCACAAAGCTATTTTGTGTAAAGTAAATTTCAAAGATTGATAAGTGATAGAGCCATGTGTGTAGATAGTATTTATTTGAAGTTTGTCATTGTTTGGGCACTTTTCTTTTAGTAGTACTAGTAGTAAAAAAGTTGAATTTCGCTTTAAGTTTCCTGTTTTTGAACTGGTTTCCTATCTTTCCCCCATCTTTCTCCCTGCCGACTTAAAAGCTTTTTTTCCTTTTATTTAAAATTGCTTTATCTTTCTGCCTTTTCTCTCCGTCTAGGTCCCCCCACCCCAGATGACATCCCCATCAGGCCTGCTGGCCGGCGTATCGTAGTGCCCCCCGGTGGCCGTTCCAACATCACATCCCTCAGTTAAGCAGCAGGAGGACGAGGGGACGCATCCAGAAAAGGACTGCAGCCCGAGTGCAGGATTGAGGGAGGGAGGGGGAGGAAAAGGGGGAGGGGAGGGAGGAGGAGATGCATAGGACCACGATTAGTTAAAAATTAAAAGAGCAAAACACTGAATCCTCATGCCTTACCTGTCACAATGCTACCTTGCTCAGATGAGAAAAGCGTCCCTTTTTCTAGGAAATTCGTAGTATTTAAGTGGTTCGGAGATGCTATTAAAGAACAAAGTCACCACCAGAGCACACTCCACATGAACAGTCGTAGCCTCACTTCTTCTCAATATAGAATACACCACAAGTACAGTGTAAAAAAAGTCCACTTGGTGCTTTGGTAATGGAAAAATAACACCAGTGAAACAAAAGAAATCAAACTATGCTCTTATTAAAAGAAAACGGATGCAGCTTTTCTCAGTATGATGCTATGGTTCTTTCATCCTGTTTGGCTTTCAATGTCACCCTGTTTTCAGTAGCCTGCTTTCTCCATAGTCAGCAAAACATAACACTAGATCCCACTTTAGCCATGTATTATCATGCAGTACCGTTGATTAGCTCTAGGTGGCATTGTATGTACGGTTAATGTAATGTAGCTTTGTGAATGATGTTGTTGCAGCCAGTTTGGCTTTACTGGACCAAGTTAAAGGTAGATATCACATCTCAGAGCAGAAGTGCTTGGACGTGGAGCTGCATGGGCCACATTTACACAGGTGACGTGATCCATGATCCTTTGCCCTCCAGCTCTGAGGTGCTTGATGAATACCATCCCCATGATGTAATGATGCATAATTATTGGTGTTAAAAAAGGAGGATGGGCGCATCTGCTTGAGAAAAAGATGTTGTGAAGACAAAATAATTGAAAATAAACATTCGCAAGGGTTTTGCTATTCTTTTCCCCCTAAAGGTTTATGTTAGGCTTTATTTCCTGTATTCCATAATGGCTCTATAGAAAAAGAACATTGTAAGAAACCGTCCTTTGCATTTGCTTCTAGCTTATTGCCTGCTCCTGTCATCCTGAAATCATCTTGAGAGGGAAAACAGAGGAAAAAAAGATTTAAAAACTTGTTCACAAGAAGCACGAATAAACTCAACTTGTTCCCTTGTAGCCCACCTGTAACTAGCTTTGCAATTGAGGGCAAAGAGAAAACAAAAAAACAGATGCAATGAAATGAAATGAATAAGAACAACAACCTGCTTTTAGCATTTTCACCTCTGGCTTTACTTTTTCATTGCTCACAAACTGGGCTCTCATTCAAGGACAAGAGGAAGTCCATCATCCTCTTGTCATCCCAACATACAGTCGCCCTCTAACGCAATCCTGACCAATACTAATTCAACATCAGCCTAAATGTAACAGGGGGTCCAGCTCAGTAAACCTGAAACACTCTGATCTCTGCTCTGATTGTGTTGGGGGTCTGTAGAGCTCTTTTTATGTCTCTGCTGTTTTCTGATAAGGCAGGGGTTCGCGGTGCAGTACGGGAAGCTTTTACTTTGTGGCTGTCCCACTGTGGGGGAGGGAGGGAGGGAAGGAGGTGGCATTTTTATTTGGCAGTGGTGTGGCAGGTCGAGGCAGGCACAAGTGGTGGTTTGTTGTATTTATGTTGACGACCTTTGTTATTGTTTTTATGTTATTTCTTTTTTTACTGTTGTATCAAAACCCAGAGATGGCAGGTCAAAAATAAGGTGTGTCATGGAGGTATGATTTGTTTCCTGAATAAACATGAGTTGCAACTGACTGATTCAGATCTCCTATTGATTTTATTTAACAAGACATATTAAGAATGGATCTTTTTAATGAAATAATAGTCTGTTTAAAAAGGAGACCTAAACTTACAGGCTTCATTATCCTTTGATCTAACATGTTAAGCTACATGCTTTGATATAAACATATTCGAAGAACAAATGAAAGCTGAATTTTTGCCCTTTTTTGCACCTATTGATTTTCTATTTACTGCCATTACAATTTGCATAAAGAAGCTGTGGGAATGTATCGTATTTTGAACACTATCCATGCATATTAACTTTACATGGTAGGTCCCTTCTAAAATTTGTATAATACATCGTTAGCCTTAGGCAAACTCATTCATCAGTAAATCAGAATTACTTAAACCCCTGAAGCGCCATATCAGTCTCTTATCTGGGTGTTTATAGACTTATAGTTTTCCCTTTATTGTGCTATTCTTCTCTTCTTTTGCCTTAAGTATGAACATTATTACACAATGAGTCATTGCTACGACTGACTGAGTTTAGAGCTTTATGGCAAATGAGCAACATGCATCATCTAGGCATCACTGGATAAAAGGTTTAATGGACACCCGCATCACCTTTATCATCTCTGAGACCTCCTTTCACAGGCACAGAGTTTCTCATTTGGATGACTTAGCCAGATTTATAGATATTAAACAGCCTTGTAAAAAAAACTGAAGGCTGCATTGGAAGATAAAATGAGAGTTATATGGCAAATAAACTCCTTTTCCACTGGATCAACAGCTCCGTGGCAACAGATAAGTAGTAGTGTGTGTTCCAATTCATCTCGCATCCAGCAGGGGCAGCAGAGAGCAGCTGCTCAATGGAGATGACGGGTACCCGTGAGGTTTGAAACTCGCTAGTAAAATGTCCCTCACGCGGTCTGTCGGTTGGTCCCTTTAAGAAACGTTTGTTCAGTGAGTAATTTCAGCGACAAATGCCTTCCTGTCTCTCTAACTGTGAAACATTTAACGCTCCAGAAAAACTATTAAAAAGTTTTAAGCTAGTTTTTTCCTTCTAGTGTTAGCTAATTAACGTTAAACCAGGCGACTGCAACATGATGACATCACTAACGTTAGCACACACCTGCGTATTATAAAGGGGCCAACGGAAAATCAGTTAACCATCTCGTTGTTAACGGTCAGTTTATGGTAGATAAACTTCTGCAAACGATCTTAGTCCCTCTTGTTGGGATTATATTACATTAATTGGGGATAAAACTTTTTTAAAGCTCATAAACTCTTAAAAAATAGTAACGTTATACGTTACGTCGAATATAAAAAACGACGTTATTTAAATCGTTTGAGAACTGCAAACGTTATAAGTCAGTGCTTTAAATCCAGAAACCCACAGTTTTAGTGTTTTAACAGTTGCTTGTTGCTTGACAGTTGTTTGTATTGGCCAGTTTTGACCAATATCCAGGTTTATATCTATGAAAAAAGAAGTTAAAATTTGCTCCCACCTTTATCACATGCTACAGTTTAGTGGTCTCTTTACATTTACATTTTGTTAATGCAAGCTACTGTTTCTCCTTAACAATAAAAGACTAACAGCTGTTTTTGTTAGGCTTTGATTGTGAAGCAGCTCCTGACAGCCTTATGGCCTGCTGAGCCCTTGAGGTGAAAAAGTACAGAATGATAAACTTAGGGACATTTTGGTGTATTTTTTCTAATATCACGGGAAGGATGGTAACAGAACACACATGGCTTTTTTGATTGCACATCAAGAAATTCAGCAGTTCATAAAGGTTGCTAAATCAAGAATAGAATAATCACTAGGGCTGTCCCTGGCTCAAGACTCTGAACATATTTGTCAAGATAAAGTATGGTTTAACTGGACTATGTAAATTAGCCCACAGATATGAGGGCACACATCATAACAGTAAATTAACAAAAACAGCATATTCATGTTTAGTCCCTTCGTAAAGGGGGTACTGTGAGGTCCACCCGTAAAACTGCTGCAAGGTCCCAGTTGCATTGTTTAATAGTGAGTAAATGTCTCATGACATCATAGCAATCATGTCAGATGGCAGAGGTGACTATTGTAAAATGCAGACTTGGTCCTGAGAGAGATGAGTTGGCAACCTGGATCTAAACAGACGTGCTTCAGTGATTGCATTTTTGTTTTGTGGATTACTAATGAAAGTGTATGAGATAATATTTCTGGAGATAAATTGTCATTGGTTGTTTTTAAGTCCTTTGTTTCGTAATGATTGAAGAAGATTGTAATGAGAACAGAAAATAGTAAATACTCCAAAATTTGTCTTCATCAGTGGTGATTCTGGGCCGATTGTTGAAGCATTATATGTCACTGAAATCCCACTCAGATCAGCCATTAATATGGAAATGTGCTTCCACAGTTCAGTCTACTGCTGAGGAGAGAAGAGACTGTGCCTCCTGTCAGTGGTTCTCAAACTTTTTTACATCTATGACCAAGGTAAGTGGCAGACACCAACCTGTAAACCAGTGGTTCCCAAATTGGGGGTCACAAGACACAGAGGAGGGGTCGCAAGAAGCCTTCCAAAGAACAAATACATTTTTAAAATAGTTCAGAATTGTATTTAACCCATCATTGAAGAAATTCTGGTTATATTCTTTGTTATATTCTGTCACAAATTACTTTAAAATAATAATATGGCTGTTAAGCTGTTGCTCTTTTGTGTTTTCCATAGGCTTTATAGTGTGTGTGTGTGGCTGTGCATAACGTTATGTGCCACATCCAAGTTCAATCGTGGACCCCAGTCTCTGGTGTCGTTATTCTGGGGGTCCGGGGTTAAAAAGTTTGGGAACCACTGCTGGTAAGGGTGAGAATAGAAAAGTATACGCTGCATGTTAGACACTGCAGATTCATTATGAAGGAATTCACTGAGCAAACTGAAAAATAGACTGACAGTATAGAGCGTATTCTAAAACTTGGCCAAATTAGCCCAAATTTATGGGGAGATAAACAATGACAAGTGAAGTCTGGGATGAAGATTGTTCTCTGTTTCCGCTTCTCCACCTTTTGTATTTGAAATGTGTTCAGTATTAAAGCTTGTGGCTCAGTTATGTCTTTGTGTGTTGATCACTGGAGTTCACACCAAGGATTTCCATCCCTCTTAAAGTTATATCCTGTACTACTAGTCAGTCAACATTAGGGGGCGGCATTATCTTAAGGATAGTGAAGAGCAATACACACACACACACACACACACATACATACATATAGAGAACACACATCCAAGTTTAGATACGGGTAACGACTTCATATCATGATTACAGTAAAACCTTTTCATATTCTCTCACTATTTTTGATTTTGATTAGAAGAGTTAATTACTGATGCTGTTCTCTCTCCTATCTTACTTATAATCCTTATTCAATAAAATGTGATGAAAAAAAACCACAAGGCATTGTCGGATTGGTTCAGAAAAAAAAGTCATTATTTAAGGCACACCTTAATAGTTTGCAACTCCATCACATTTGAATACAATAAACACACAGTGACAACTGAAGGACAACAAAACCTCACTAGTAATGAAACCCACAGGTGAGGAACTATTCTGTTCCTGGCTTAAATAATTTTTTTAGATAGTCATTTTGTTGAAAAAAAGTTGTACTTTGGTCACAAACTATCAGTGAGTGACAATTTTTTTCATGTTTACTTTTTAAATGCTTTTGGATGGCTTGAACCTGCCACATCAGATGATTGCCAATCTCTAACCCGATGCAATGAACCCGAAGCATCTGGTGCCTGTTTTGTAAGTGAACAAGGTAAAATATCCTTTACAAATGCTATTTACTCTGGGTATACCTAAGGTAAGTCCAGTCTATCCCACTATTATCTTACAGCTTATACAGGAAACCACCTTTGGATCTGAAAATTACAACAATGACAACAACATCAACAACAACAACAACACAAAGGTAAGTAATAACATTGTACCAATTTTCAATAGAAAAGTGCCATAAGAAATGAATTGAACAGAGTGAAATATAACAACATGTCTCATACACTTAAAAGAATTGAGTCACGTTGCAGATAGATGAGATCAAGGTCAATAGAATGACTAAGCATTAGTTGAAACCACAGTCAGTGGTTGTGAAACAAACAAACAAAAAAAACCAACAGCTTTTTACAAACATCAATTTTTGTTTAAGAAAACCAGCTGTTTGCCATATTTATGATACAAGACGTCCCTCTGCAAACTTCAGGGGCAGGTGATTGTTTTTTGTTTTAAATACATTTTATTTGCCATTAACTTTGCCATAGGAATTATGGGTATTACCTTGTTTGGTGTCTGTTTCCTTCATTGCTTTCTTGTAAACTTTACATGTGAAAATCAGTTTTGAGGTGTTTTTTTAACCACTGTGCCAAATAACTGTTGAATACCATCTTTGTAAGAATGTTGTTGCAAGAGAACATTTGTCTATGGGAGCAATTAATTCCAAATACAAATTTACAGACACGTGTAATTGGTTGTATCCAACACAAAAGAGGAAGGACATTAGAAAAATGATTTGACAAAAACAAATTTCAGTGCAGACACTAAGTGAAAAATGAATCTTATCTAGGACTCAACTTAATCCTTGTCTATAAAACCATCCCTAGGGGAATAAGTGTTCACTCACAGCTTTAGATTTTTTTTGCCTCTCTGTGCATAAATGCTACAATTGATGAAGAAGCATGTGCAAAGCCAGGTTCAGTGCAGAACAGAGAACATCTACCAGCTACGTTTTATACTGTATGATTTCATTATAGAAACCCATATTTTAAGACCCTGCTGGTCATTTGCAGATTGAGGCAAAGCTCAGTTCAAAATTTCTATTATAAAAGAGTTTAACCAGTTTCACTGAAGGTTCAATCCCTTGATGTGTTTGGAGTTTTTAAACCATTATTTGTCTGCGTTTTAGATATCAGTCAAAATTCAAAGCATATAAACTTACAACATGTTTTGTCTATATCTGCGGCTGATAAAGCTGAAACATTGAACCACATGTTGCAGTCCATCCTTGTTAGCTTCACTAGCAAAGCCAAGCGTAATGACCACTACAACCATGACTATTCTGCTGTGATAAAGTGAGCAACGCACGCTCAAGCCTACAGTTCAGCTAGTTTTTTTTTTTTTTTAAATCTTAGGGGAATCTGTGGTTGCTGTCTTAAAAACAAAGGCCTTGTTTTACCTTATTAACCTCTCAGTTTTAAGGGTTTTTACCTTTTGTGTCATGCTTGTATCTCAAATCAGTTCACTAGGGACAAAGCCATTCATTCAAGTGTTATGTGTTGCCAAGCCAAGTCCTTATGCAAATTTTTTTTTTAAAGTTTGTTTCCTTTTTTTCCCTTGTTGAATAACTTATCGACCAGAAACTACCTCACTGAGACTGAAAAGCTGAGTGTCCCGTCCAAGAAAGATGCAGCACATACAGCTTCGTCATAGCTGACCACATGAGCAGGTGTGGCATTTGTTCCTTTTTGGAAGGGGAGTGACTTCCTCCTCACTTTAGCACACTGCCGAGAGTAGGGATTGAGCGGACCTTAAAGCACCAGGGTCATGTAAAGGAGCATGACGCACTGCTGAGGGTCATTATTCTTGGTGACAGGAAGAGAAAAGCCTGACTGTGGTATGGCTGCCTTTCAAGGAGTCCTTTCCAGTCCTACAGTCCAAGCTGTTAATGTGGTTTTTCTGGGTGGAAATGATGCGCCTGTGCATCAGTTTAGTGCTGCAGGAACATCCAAGACTGGATCTGCGTGCCTGTGTTGATAGAACAAAAGCTGTCTTGGTTTAAATAGCTGATCTACAAGCTGTGGACAGGTGCAAATAAGGAAGTGTGGGTAGGAATCTTGGGTCATGAGACCTATCCTGACAAGTAAGCAGCCGGTTCAACATTGTTGTTCTGTCCATCCTCTATTGCCTTGTTCTTCTCACTCAAAGACAGCTCAGAGGACTCTGAGTCCACCATCACTTTCCTTGACCTGTTGAATAAGAAAACCTCTTATTAATATAGAACACAGGCCATAGTATGTGAAGAAAGCATGATAGAGTAACTCTAGACAACATTTTATTTGATCTTTTATCTAATATTTATTTTTGACCTTTGATGGCCAAAGATGACCCATCATTCAAACAAAATTCCTTAATTTTCGCCCTGCATTTATGATTACGGCCTTCCTTGATAGCTTTCTATAAAAGAGAAGTCCCATCTTCACTTATCTTCCATAAAATCTTTATCTTCCACAAGCTCAAATATTTATTTGGTCTGCCTGTTGTGTTTAAAATTTGATTAATGATTTAGATTGGTTATCCTTGTTCAATATCTTCTGTTTCAGTATTATTCTGTAATTCTTTTGTTGTCTTGCCCTCACGTGCATGAGTAAAGATAACTCCTGTATTAATAATTACTTGCGCTAATAAATGATAACTGGTATTTCTTGACTTTTTCTGTCATGTAGCCTTTTTTGGGGGTGATTTACTTCCAAAAAATTCTCATATTGAATTTTTAGTCAACATGAGGAACAGTCTTTGCTAGTCACTTTTCATCTGCCTTAATCACACACCCACATGTATGGGCTACATCTTCTGCCACAAATAACCACATTACTGTCCTTTCACACCATCCTACATGCTTTCACAAGCCAGCAAGGAAAACTTTTCTTTCACTTTAAACTTATCGTGACTACAGTCTGCAGAAGACGTAACATTTTTTATCAACCATACACACAGTCTACGAGAGTATTCACTAAATATTGTGTGTACTGTTTTTACCAATGAACATTAAATATTACAAATGAAGTCTAAACAACAGTAGTAGTTAAAACAACAATGGCAATTATTTCATAACAATATGAACAGTATTGGTTGTAGGGAATGTGAATGGCAGGTGATAGAGGTGCCTTACTTTTCTCTGTTGAAGACAATGAAGTCTCTCTGGACATTATCCAATCGCTGCTGCAACTGACCATTCTGCCGAGAGGACAGACACAAAAACATCAGGAACTCACTGATCAGTGCTGAGGAGGCAACAACGTAATCTGAGTCCATTATTAGTCGTTTCTATGCCCAGAATCAATCACACTAAGTGCAATTTGTTTGTTTTCCTTTGACTGGTTAGACATGAAACTTCCTCCTGTACCTCCTGTCTCCTACTCACAGAATAGTGCAAAATGTTCAACAGACAGGAAACTCTACTTTCCTTACCAGTTTCTTCTCCTTTTATAAAATGCCAGAAGAGGAAATTGATCCATTTTTTGGTTAGATGACACTTTTTCTCTAAAGTCTCAATCTTCTTTATAAACTGATACAAATTTTGGCCACTTAATCAAGTGAGAACATACAGTTCTTTCATGCCGGACTGTTCTGACAGCTATGACCATGCCAAGATAATAGACAGATGCTGTCTTACTCTCCCAGGCAATAAGAAGAGACACCATGGAGATACATCACAATTATGACACTGTTCTCTGTGTGTGTTTCAGACAGAGAGACAAACTAGCATAGTTGCGAAAACACCCAAGAAAGAGAAAATGAACAAATGCAGAGAGTATGCTTGGACAGTTTCCAAAATGTAATGTCACAGTATTGTCACATCAAAATATTGCGATAGACAATATGATTGAAAGGGGGCCTTTAAATGCAATATATATCCAAATTGGCAAGCTGGTGTACTTCTTCGCAACTTAAGTCCTTAAGTCCTCCATGTCTGTATGTTTAAGTGCTGCATGCATGCCTACATCATGGCAGTGGACCCGTGATAACCTGTCCACCTTGTCAAGTGGCAGCACAGTTGCCTCCGACGCCATGGAAGCTCAGCATGCATCTTGTTTTTAAAAGAAATGCCTGAAGATGCCACAACAGCTGTTCAGTATTCATATTGTAAAAAGTATTGCAAATGACGGCAAATATCATGACTTTTGATAATATCTAACATCAGCCCAAGACTAGCAGAAGGTGTGTTCATTTGTTTTTGCATAAGATGGTTTTCCATTATATGCAAATATTATTTCTAGCTGCACTTTAGCCTTATCCAAATGATACTAATTTCATAATTAACCAAACAACTTCAAATCCTTAGGAAATAAGGAATTGGAGAAAAAAATAAAGCCGAATTTCTAAAAGATTGAAACAGTTGTCATAGGGCCCTTCCCAAACCTTTTCTCCATCTTAACTTTGGAAGAGTTCCTGCATCCTTTCGTGAAAGGGCATTAAAAAGACCTCATTCTCAAAACAAACAAAATAAAAGAATCACATATTAAAGTGACTCACAACAAAAAATACACGCACACCCCTTCAGTAAGATCGACCCTGAAAACTCTGACTCCAGGAATTTTCCTCAAAAGAAAAATGACTGACCCCCCACCCAAATCTGTCAGTCACATTGCCAAGCAGTGAGGCTATGTACAGGTGCTGTCACAGTTGGGGAACAGCCACTGGCAGACCAAAAGCCATCAACTAAATTAGGGCAGGAAAACACAGAGAGACGAGGGAGTTGTCTGTGTACGTTTGAAAAATGAACAAAAAGAACAGAAGGTGAAGTGTGCACTGTGTAATAATTTTGAAGAAACAAGGCAGGTCTGTGATTAGCATATATGCTAATTGCAAATGGAAGAGAGAGAAAGTTTCTTTTCCTGCGGGTATGTGCTGAAGGGCCCCTATCACAGCGGTATCACAGGAAAATGTCAAATTCACATGGACACAGAGGGAACATAATTACATAACCATCAAATATCCAGATAGGCACTGGGAGAACAGAGTGTGCTTGTGTGGAGGGGATGCAGACAAAGGAAGGGACAGAATAAACCGGGCAGACAGAGACAGAGAAGAAACATGGTGTATAATTTGTCAAATGCAGTGATGGATGTAACGCATGAGCACTATGACAGATGAGACATAAGGTATTGTGAAGGCTTTCTCTAATGCTGTCTTAATAACATACTCTTGTATTGAAAGGCATGGCACAACCTGATGATGATAATATCTCCTTTGCATGACCTTTTCTCATATACCAGTTCATTTTCAAAGCACACCTGTCGTTCCTCACTCTTTTAATTTTGATTTAAAGTACCAGGAAAAGACATTGTTATTTGTTTTAAATTGCCGGAGGAGCGGAACACAAGTAGGCTCTTCAGAAATGTTTTCAGTGGAGCTTCTCCTTAGTGTAGTCAGGCTTTAGTGTCAGTTCGACTTCACCAAATAATTTAAATCTTAAGCTTAACCCTAATGGCACTTCCCAGTGATGTAGAGGCATATATTTCATAAACAGTTTTATTCTCACTCTTGTGTTTTATGTCTTCTCCTTCATCCGCTATGACCTTTAACTGGTATCTATTTCATAGCCATTTTACACGTCATTTAAAGCCTCAAAAGCAATTTCGGACAATTTCATTTATCCACAATTATGCAGCTCTACTGGCTTGTTCACAGATCTGCATCCATCTTGGCTTCCTCCAGCTACATACAGATAAGGGAAGGTCTTACTACAATCCAAAGGGTGGCGGTAATGCATCTGACGCTGTTTATTGATTGTGGAAACAGTCATACTTACCCTTACTGTGATTTTTTAAAAAGTAACCTGATGTACATCATCTAAGAGCATTCTATAAGAGAGTGAACTTCATTCATTCAGTTTATTGCATACATGCATTGAAGAGTAAGCTTGAATGACATTGCTGATTAGGAGAGAGATGTTTACATATCCGTGTGTGTGATGGGAGTCCGCCAGTCAGTATTGTTCTTTCAGGTCCATTTTCTGCTGAATATTATCTGTAACTTAATTGAGCTAATTTTATGCTACATTATGAGCGTAGCAGCGACAGGGAGGCAGAGGCAGAGAGATAAAAGGGGAGCTGGAAAATTCACTGAAGAAGGGTGCCATAGTGTATGGGGAGGGGGGTTGAGAAAGTGATTTCCAGACAGCACTGTGGAAGGAGTCTGAGGACATGGGAGGAGAAATAATGCTGGAAAGAAGAGAGGAAACATAGAGGAGGAATATGTAAAAAGAATACAGAGAAGCCTCAGGCTAATAAAGTAAGAAGATAGCTGGGACAGCATTAGGGCAGCTAGCTTACTTCATACAATAGAGATCTATCAGTGCTTTAGAAATGCTGCACAGACCTTCTCCTTCCATTTTTTCACATAAAAACACACACGTCAGGCACTCCCATTCTTTCTTAGCCCCTCCTCACATTCAGCCATCACAAGTGGCCCCCAAGGTCCTTTGTAAATGGATATGACAAAGCATTGCATAAACACAAACTGAAATCTGTAGACAGTAAAACGAGTATTTTCAGTGACGGACAGATCAGTACACACTGCGAACCTGAAATTAATAACAGACATGTTAAACAAAGCATTTAAATGGAGAGTTGTCATGATTCAGTGTGTATTTCATAGTGTAATTATATGTTGCAATTTTGGACTATAAGAGTCATCTTTTACTGAGAAGGAGTGAAGGAAGTAACAAAGGAGTGAAGATGGAGATAAATATGACTATTTATGTGCTTAATTTCTGTTATTTATGTTTTTGATCTCTGAACCACTATCACTACTTAGCCTACTGCTTCACTGACCTGCATAAAACTGCTTACTAAAGCATAATAACCCTATCATAACCCATAGCATGTATGCTACTTGTGTCTTTTTTTTTGTTTAAAATAAGTTTTCAAGTGCCTTTCTCCATTTTAATGTGAAAGACCCACAAACAAGCTTAATATTACTGACCCTTGTTTGGTCATTATTAAAAAATACTGCCTAAATGACACCAAAATGACTGAAGTCACTTAACGGTAATCAGGAATTGCAAGCCACCACAGCACAAAACTAATATTAGTTTTCCTTAGTTTGACCATTCACTGTTACTTTGTCTTACTCCATAAGTATAACAAATATTTCCTTTAGGGCTGCTATCATTATTTCATTACAACAGGAGACACTCTCTTTGTCTGAATGGGCCAAACAGTGACGAATATTACTTTGCAGCACAGTGAGATATCACTGATATATATAAACTCTCAGGCATTTCTCCGCTAGCAGCTGTCAGCTTTCATAAAACATGGTGCACTTTGGGCCAACTCTCACTACATATTGCAAGCTGGCGAGGTTTTTGCTCGAGAGTCTAGACCACACAAATTGCTTTACTTTTATTAAACGGTTCCAGTGTGCAGGAGAGATGGAGAAGGTCTGAACTCATTTCCCTTGTAATAGCATTGTACAACATGCGTGAGTGCAATTGGTTAATTTTTGTGCATTCTGTAGGTTATGTGTTTGATAATATATGTGCATGGCACATTTCTATGGTGTGGTGCAATGCTGATGGACAGTGACTGGTCCCAACACAAATTGTCATGTCCCAATTTATTCTTGATAAATTTTTACAGTTCAGTCTTTTATTGTCTTAATTGAAAAAGCTAAAAATATTGAATTTGACATTTTCTCATGAAATAAATACAGAGATTTAGGGAAAAAAGGCCAATTATTAGCAGACAAAAAGGAGATGTACAGTATATTTCAAACAGGTATGAACATTGAAGCTGCAGTTGGTACCTTTGGGGTAAACATCAATAACTTTGATTGTGTTTATTTAGAAAAAAAAGTCATAATACCCACTAAACAGCTTTAAGTAAGAGAAATGATCCGTGAGTATTGCAAGACCTCAGTTGTCCCCATACCGCTGTAGCTCCTGTTCTATTTGTCCAACCAGTGGCGCTCTTTGTACTCTCTCTGTTCTAAATGGCCCATCCATGCTGCGCGTCTTAGCAACAGGTGACGTCGGTACAAGCTGATTAGCTGTTTGTGCCTAACACTCTGACTCGCCTCTGCTGACAACAGAGTGTCTGCAAGCGACACTGTCAGTCAACTCAAGCTGGAGCTGAGACACATGAGTTTACTCCACTGCAACTTTCCTTGCAGCCGTTCCATCTCGGTTCAAAGTGGACTGAAAAGAGTGAGCGACAACAAAAGAAATAGAATAAAAAAAGCAACGGCAGCAGTGGAGTTGTTTCCCAACAAGTCTCATGCTACAGCTAATGTTAGCTTGTTAGCTCATTTGCAGAAGTTACCAACTGAGACTTAAACTACTGGAAGCAAATATTAACAGCAAATT
Organism: Naso thynnoides; assembly: GCA_029783665.1. Taxonomy (NCBI): domain Eukaryota; kingdom Metazoa; phylum Chordata; class Actinopteri; order Acanthuriformes; family Acanthuridae; genus Naso; species Naso thynnoides. The sequence goes on along the minus strand of JAQLOL010000006.1, from coordinate 19,323,912 downwards.
CTTCCCCTCAAATAAATTACTTTAAAATGGTTTTGTATATACTGCCCGAAGGAAGCCCTAAAAACATGTCATCTTGACCTCTCTTGTCCCACACAATGTTTGCTGTGTTTCCACCAAACTTTTCAACACTCAATATCCTTTTAGGACTCAAGATGCAAGTAAACACAAATAACTTGAGGCTTTTGGACTACAGTTAGCCTTGAAAGAAAATGACTACACCAATGCACTTGACCAAAATAAATAAATAAATAAACTGCTGCAGCTAACTGCTTGCACCATCAAAGTGTTTATGAATGTGTTGCCTGTGTACATGTGTGCCTTCCTCCCACGTCTCTCACTTGAGCGGGTGTTCAAATTAACCTTTCGGTGCTTTCCTCTCTGTTTTGTATAAACACCCAGCGGACAACAGCTGATTTATGAGGATGGAGTGAGAGAGTGAAATACTGCAGCTAGGTGATTGCACTCGTTTGCCTTCCTTATACTCGTTGCAGGCAGGCGGCCCCATTTGTTCTGATGAAGGTGAGGGATGACAGAGCTCTAAAATATGTCCTTAACATTCTTAATAGCACCCAAGACACATTTAAAAGACAAACTAAGGAGCAACTTATCACTAGTAACTGGGCCAAATGGAACCAGCGGTCAGCTTTCCTTAATGAATAATGATGAGCACTGAGAGGAAGAGACACCTTTAAGAGGCATGTGAGACAAACAGGGGACAGGATGAACAACCTGAAATCGAATTTAAACTTTTATTTAAGCACTTTTTTTTTTTTGAGGAGGTTAGTATAAAACAGTCACGATCTTGTTGCCTTTTTTGGTGATTGACAGTGACTTACACACTTCTATTACCATAAAAACATATTTTCCATTGTACCTTGAACGGTATTTGTGTGTAACAGCTTTCCAGAGGTAGGTATCTAATTTTGGAACAAATCTTTTGATTTTTGCTTGACGTGTAGTTACTTTGTTTGTAGTT
>JAQLOL010000006.1:19301792-19313594 GCA_029783665.1 Naso thynnoides | reverse complement strand
TGAAGCAATGAATTCCTCAGTTTGTGCTATATTGACAGAGAAAGCTGAGTTTTCTGAGTTTGTCCTGCTCACACAGCTGTTCTTTCAGTGCCTACATGTACCATGATGCATTGCACACGAGCTCTGGGTTGCAAACGTGGATCCGTGTAAAAAGCACAGTAACGGCGCGAGCAAGAGTGGTGCAGTAAAAGTTATTTATAAGCTGTAAAATAATCACATAGATGATGTTGTGCTCTGACCCACCATGCATTGCGTAAAGAAACAATTAGGTGTTTTTTTGCTTGAAAAAACATCACATTATCATTGAGCATCGTTTGATGCGGTACAGCTGGAGGCCCGGAGGTAATCTGCTAACAGCAGGGTGGCAGCCGGCAGCTCAAGCCACACGGCCGTAGCTAGTGCAATGCATTGCCGGCCCACAGATAGATGAGGAGCACTGATAACATTTATTTTTCTACAAGCTGTTTAGTAATCACATAGATAGTTATATTGTGCTCCGATATTAACTATTTATGGCAGTTAAGCACTTTTGTCCCATGTTTTTTTAAACATGTTGTACAGAGGCTTTGTTGTCCCAAGACGACAGATTGGAAGACAGACTCCTACTAAATGCTCCTATTATTCCTTACGTGTAGTAATCACAAAAAACAAACAAACAAAAAAAATAGTGCTTGACAAGTCTCCTAGGTTGTTATCCATTGCATCGGAACATTCCATTTCTTTTAATACTGCGTAGTTTTCAGTAACGAGGGGGTTTTGGACCGCCAGAGCCTGAAATTCCTCTCAAAACAAACATGGCGAAGTTTCAGTTCAGAGCAGACATGCCCAAATCTTCTCAAATTACGTAAAATGCGTCCTCTTACATCATTCGATTAGGTTTGGCACAGAAGATAGCGGGAGCTAGGCTCATGGAAGACTAAAGGAAGATAAACAACATTCATTGTAAAATGCTGACAGTACTGGAACGCTACAAAGTTGGTTGCTAATCTGCAAAGTACCCGTTTGGTTGCTAATCTGCAAAGTACCTTTTTAAGTACAAGCTTTATAATCTACAGTAACTATGTGCAGATAACCTGTCCACAGTCTGCCTGTGACTGTTGAAATGTGTGTTGACTGAACAATAGTTCAGCCTGGTCCCTTTGGCTTGGTTATCTAAAGTGTTTTACTGGGATTACCTCCACAACTGTCGAGGTTTGATCCTGGGTTATGTCATGCAGCTGAATCTCTCTCTATTTTTAATTTCTCTTTGCTTTCTGCTACCTCAAAAAACCCCACCGCTGATGACAACTATAGAAAACCAAAATACTGTATATGCACACAGGAGTTCACTTTTGGTCCTATCTAGGATTTCTGTGGGCCATATGTATCGCCATTTGGACTTTTGAACACTTCTACATACACTACATCGGTCTGCTCACAAAACAGGAATATGAAAGCCACAACAAAAATTCAGCTCTTTTGGAACTCTCTGATTTTATCTCCATAGTATTTTCCCAAGTCAGAATCTCTATACTCTTTATCCAGTCAATGCATTTCTCTGTCTTTTTTTCCGTAAATTTGGTTCACGGTAAATGTTTCATCCCAGTGGCACATGTCCATGTTTCTGCATTCATGCACCAGGAGCGCCACCATAGGGCCGTACAGCAAAGGTGTGCATCGACCAATCAGATGTGTGCATTATAATGTGAATGCAGCATTTTAACTATTTAACTTCTGATTGTTTCAAAGTACATGTAAGTGATTAAGCAGTGATTGACAGGTTAGAGTCAGGGGTTTACTTTTCTAAAAACATGTCGGCATCAAGATTGCTTGTTGACATTACCCTAAAAAATTTATCTGGTGACAAGTCTGATCACATACTGTACTTTTCCTAAGAGTCCCATGGGTGTTTCCGGGGTCTACCTCACAGTATTGCTTTAATGTAGTGTCTGCTTTTGTAGCATGAGTGTTCACAGTGTATAACCCGGACAACGGCCCTCTTGGTACTTCTTTTGGCTGCCTGAGGCAATGCGTTCAACAAAGCAACATCGCACATGCATGAGTAAATTGTTTTTCTCTGCTTAAAATGGCTCCCAGCGGAACACAAGAGGGACGGGTCAATTCCAGTTCGCAAAACTGACGTGATGTGCAGCAAAACAGTCAGCCTTCCCTCCCCTGATACCTCATGTCGATTTTATACTTCAATTGGGAGGTAAACTACAGGTCTGCGCAGAAAAATGGAGTGGGGGTAGAATGCGTGAGGGGAGAGAAGTGCTTCTTGAGTTCTAAAGGACACGCACACATAAAGAGAGACAGAAAAAATGTAGGTGAATGTCTGTCGTCCTGTGGAAATCAGGCTGAGGCTGACAAAGCTGCCTTCTTCTTTCTCCTCCCTCTTTATCTGCCCTTTTTGCATACCGTATCTCCTGTCTTTGTCTACCCTGTTTTTCTCCCTTTGACGGATTGTTCGTTCCAGAAATGTTTGCTCATCACTTTGCTCCTTCTTGTCTTGTCCTCTCGGCTCTGTCTCTCTTTTTCTGTTTCCAGTTTGAGGCGACAGCAGGGCTGCTGTCCCACATATCTGCTCAGCTCCCTTAAGCAGCTGCCCAGTGCCCTCTGAGATCTCATGACTTTTGTGGATGTGTGTGTGTATGTGTGGACGCTGTATGGTCAAAACAATATGAGCCTTTTATATTCTCAGGCTGTTTTTCATGGTTAGGGCTGGATCTCTGTGTTAAGGTGAATCTTAATAATACAGTTTATTATTCATTGACTTAATCATCACAATATTGCCATCACTTCATCAAATTTTTATTAGCTTAAAAAAAAAAGAAAGAAACCCTGGACAATCACTAGACAAGATTATTATGTTTAACATTTCCAGGTAAACACGCAACAGAACTGAGACTGTTGTCTGTGCCTGTAAGTATAGAATGTAGATCAGCTCAGTTCCTCTGAAGCCTGAGGTCAAATACTTCACTGTATGTTTTTCTTTCTGTATGCCAGTGGTACAAGAGCACAGCTGTTGTTCAGGTTGTGTGCTGTATCCTCTCAGTTCAGAGCAACCTGTTTAATGTAACCTTGTAAAGGTCATTCTCCAGTGACGTTTAATGTAGGGTGTTCTGGCTGCTTAGAGCAGATGGGCATTAAATTCAGAGTTTAGTTCACAAAAGTTCTGTGTTGTTGTAATCTCTCATTTATATCACTTAAACCAGGTGGGAGTTCATAACATGATTCAAAGGTTTCGTCAAATTGAGCACATGAACCATTTTGTTCTTTTAGTTCAATTTCGTTTGTGAAAAAAACTGCCATTTGCTATTTTGGGTGAGAGTTAGACAAGAGGGTTAACAGCACTCTTACGTTTGTACTATAATATAAAGCTACAGTCTGCAGCTAATTAGCTTAGCTTAATGCCGAGGTCAGACTACACGGTATTAGCCCGGTGACAGCTTGACCGGGAAGACACAGGGCGTCGGGTGGGCCCGGAAACGATCAATGAGCATCAGGCGCGACAATCGATAGTTTCATCTCATGTAGCGTGTCATAAAGGACAACAACCGATGCTGCATCTAGGACGCCTCACAACCTCATGGCAGAAAGCCTAGCATGTTTGATTTGTTTACCTCCCACAAGAGCTTGTTAGAAGTAGTAGTAATCAGTGGCAAGCGCTTCCTTGCCGGCGACGCACGCAGGTCATTACTTGCAAATGATAACTGATCGAGACGTGTAGTCTGTCATGTCTCTCAGCTACAACACAGCAAGTATTTATGACTCTTTAATCGCCTAATCAAACACAGTTAACATTTTTACAGACAAAAACATCATGCAGTTTGACTGGGGCTGAACACAAAGACTGCAATCTGGGAAACAAAGCGCTTGGCCCTGTACAAATGAAACAAAGTTCACCTACCAACACCTCCAAAGCTCACGTATTTAACATAATAAATTTCATATAAAAATGGAAATGATGCATTTTATTTTTTATAAGAGGTTTAATTGCTTGACTAGTTCTTGGCCGGACGAAACTTTACAGCTACTTGTTGTCACTGTGAGACTCCTTTCATTAACAGTTAATATTAAACTATTTCTTGTTCAACATGACTTTATTCCAGGGGAAAATGTCAGGTCTGAGCAGAAACTGGTTGTCCAGTTTGATGTGGAAGAACTTGACTGGCATGCACAATGTCTGAACCTCAACCTCATCCAACACCTGTGAGGCAAACTAGAATGCAGACTGCAAGGCGGGCATCATTACCTGGTTGACTTAACTCATGCTCTTGTAATTAAATCCCAAGTGTAATTTTCATAACATTTTAATCCTTTGGCTATGTGCTCTATATGTGCAGATAAAATCATCAAATCTGTTTTAGGACGTCTATATTCCCCTTGATGAATCATTACATGAAGTGCTTTAATATTCCTCTTGATTAACATATTGATGAAGAAATTCAAAGTCTGTCTTTACATGGCCTTGATTCGTAATTGTTCCCCTCCCTCTGACATATGTACACATAGACACACAGTGCTCTGTTCTCTCACTGTGTGTGCCTGCATTTGTGTATGTCTGTTTGGGAGAAACTAAAACTGACACCAAACCCTATAATGAGATTTAATCAATCATTCAGAATAGAGACAGAGAGGATGCATGGGAATATCACCCTGTCCTCCACACTCCTATCACTTCCCTCTGTCTAATTTCATCCTATAGTTCAGATAAAGAAAACACTGTGTTAATGTCACAGCGCATCACCCAACACCAGACTACCAGTGTGGACAGACGGTATGAGGCATTTTCTTTCTTTATGCTTCAAGGCTTATCTAAGCAATTACTGTGAGATCTGCCTCTGAGCCATTCAACTCTTTTTAAGCTGCACAGAATTGATATCGGAGGTTTTGAGGTTTGATTAAATCCTTGGTCACGAGCAGTTAGGTCTTAAATATGGGACAAATCAAGTAAGTTCACCAGTATTCAAGTCAAATGTAATGACCAGATGTAGGGCTAAAAAATTACTAGGGCTTGACCGATATGATTTTTGGGGCTGATGCTGATACCATTCCGATACTGGGGACCAGGAAAATTTTGATTATCAAATCAATCAAAATTTTGGTTATCAAATACTTGTGACAAAGATATGTGATGGAGGCAGCATATCTAACATTTTAACAGTGCACTCAACAGCACACACTTCACTTACTGGTTATTCAGTAACCGCCTGTGCGGGACAAATTATATAATATCACTGTTTTAAATCACTAGTCCAACCATTATTTCCCAGCCTAAAAAAAGTTAAATATCAGCGCAACTGAGAACATACTGATGCCAATATATTTATGTTGATGATTGCTAAAGCAAGTAATTGCAACACGAATGTGAAAACAGACAATAAAGTATCTTCTTATATCTTTTAATTTCCCCCTGGGGATCAATAAAATATTTGTGGTTCTGATTCTGTTTCTGATCTGTGATTGGCCAATATTGGCAGACTGACAATGTCAGTCAGGCCCCAAAAATTACACAACCTTTTTAAATCTATATGTACAATTTCTGGATTTTAAAATCCCTGCCGGTTAAATGATTAAAATGTTATTGCGGAAAGGATCTTACCATGTTCATCCAGTAGTATGTTGTCAGGTTTGATGTCTCTGGAATGAAAAACACAAACAGTACGATGGGATCAGTATGTGGGTGGAATAAGGATCAATTGCTGTGGAAATATTCAGAGCTCTAATTTGCAGTTTTGTTAAATACAAAACAGCTGAGGGATTTGCAAAATCTTTTTATCAATCATTAACAATGACAGAGGAAGCAACTAACAAAAATGGCATCCAAGTTTCGTTTTGGTAAAATTAAGGTCAGCACAATAGCATCAGGAAAGGTTTTGTTTGTTTTCCCAACCTAATCATTCATTCAGCTTCCTGTGTGTCAGAATAATAACTGAAACTATGTGCACAGATCTTCAAATGTAAAAGCATCCAGGAGGTGAACATTGGTTAGGCTGACTCACTCACTCAACTTCAGTGACTAAAGAAAACAGACGTAAAATACCCCGAAATGAAACTCTTTAATATCAGATTTTGTTGCACCTCTGTTTACCATGCCTGTGACAAAAACAAATGAATATCAAATACTTCTGCGGGGAAGAAGAGACAGCAGGTTAAGCTGTGGGAGTACCTGAGACACCTGAGAAGAGGAACAGGTGTAGACTGAGGCTTTATCCTGGAGCCACAGCTTCTGTTTGTTTCTCATCATCCTTTGAGTTTTACATTTCTCTCCTGTTTTCTAGCAGATGTTTGTTTGTCTGCACCTGTTTTTCTTCTTATTCTTGAATCCAAATTACATCCGGAAGGAAAACATTACCGCAAATTGTTCTGGATGCCTAATCTGTTCTTTAAAGCAGAAAAACTACCAGTACAATAAAAGATGTGATGGATCCAGTGCAAAGACTTTCAGAGGTTTAAACTGCTATTAAGAGATTTTATGAGGAAAATATATTACATAAAATACAGCACATAAGCAAAGTTATGTCTCATATCCTACTTGGCAAAGGGAATACAAGCTATATTTTCCTCTTGCTGCAATTCGCAGAAATTTCATTTATTTCTTTACAGATGTCTTTTGAAGTACTTTTAACCTGGTAAATGAGCCATTGGTCAGCCTAAAATGTGTTTTGATTAGCTGCTTTCTCCAAATAGTTGCATTTACCATTTTAAATTGAGCACGTCATGTCTTTTTGTTGTTCTGATGACACAGATTCGTTGATAAATGCTCTACTTGCCAAACAATTCTCTCTTCTCATGAAAGTAATGCACCAGGGACATCCTATTAAATACTCTACAATAAACCAGAACCAAAGAAGGTGAAGTTGTTCAGATGAGAAAACATTTTAACAACACAGAGTTGAAATAGAGGCTCCAGGAACAATGCCAAGGTCTCTGGTGACGATCAGCCACTTCAAAAAACAGTTCAGTGCCCAATGACGTCCCTCCTGGCCACTTGTTTTAATTCAAAGCACCATTATTCTCCTCTTTTGTCTCATTTTTTACTGATTTTTATCTGTCCTTGACACTGTCAACTTTCCTTCTTTACCAATCTAACAGTGTCAGACTATTCCTAACAACATAATGTGCTTAGACACTTCTTTCGTGCACTTCACCTTCTTGGTCCTCACCACTGCACACCCACACACATGCACATCCAGACACACCTAGAGTGTTGAAGGACAGTGTCAGGTCCTGGTAAGTACCATCCTCTTTTAAGACACACAAGTGTTTTTTCTCCTGGTTAAATTTTTTCTGCGTGTGTGTAGCTGCAGACTAAAGGGTACAGTGTGTTCTCAGCACTGCTCTGCCTGCCGTCTCTGGAAAGCATCCCCACAGCTCTAAAACTGCTTTGAACTGGAGAGATGATATTCAGTATTCAGCGCGCTTCTCATCTGTTTCATTTGCGATTGATTATCAAATACAGAATTCATTTTGAGAATTACCACACCCTGAAATTGACATCGACATTACAGAACGAAGACATTTGAGAGGTACCTAATGTGTGCACACTGGCATGATGCTGTTCATGCTATCTTGTGTGTGTTTTTGATATGAAGTGATTTCTAATCAGACAAGCAGGTGGGGGTGGAGGGGTCACTGCATTTTAAATAACTTTATGGCGTAAGTAGGGCCTGACCGATATGACATTTTTGGGGCTGATGTCAATAACAATATTATGAACCAATACAATGAAACAAGAACATTTTAATGTCTGATATATTGGCTAATAAATAAAACACACATGTATTAGTGTGCACACTTATTAGTTATTAGAAAAACAGACCCTCCTCTGCTGGACAAACTATGTAATTACAACATTTTAAATCACTAGTCCAAGATTTTTTTTAACCGTAAAAAATAGCATCGGGCATATCAAAGAACATAATATCGGCAGACTGATATATCGGTTGGGCCCTGGTTGCAAGGTGATTCAGTTTGTTGGAAGATATTATACCTCATGCAAAGAAAATTTTAAAGGAACAAAAGGCAAAAGTATATCAACCAAAAAAACTTTGTGACATTTATGTGTTTGATTGAATCAAGACAGTGTTGCGACTGTCGCACTGTAACACAGATCATCGGATGAGCAAGTGTCTCCTCTAATTGAGTCTGCTGCCCTGTAGGACACAGCAGAATTCAGCATCAAAGGCCATGCTGACCTGTGTTTTGTGTGTGCCTGTTCGTGCACATGTGTGTTTCTGCGGCACACGCTTGGAGACAAGGACAACCTGTAGCACAGAGCTCAGCTCATGGGTGCCTTGGTGGATCGAATAGCGCGGGCCCAGGCGGGGGTGAGAAAGGTCGACCATGTAACCCTTAATTAGCTGACATTTGCCTCAAAGGCTGGCGGTATGGGGGAGAGAGAGAGAGCCTGTGTTGCAGCTAAAAAGCAGGTTGTGAGAACAAGGAAGCCTCTTTTGTAGCTAAATGCCATGCCGCTATTGTGAAGCCACAGGACAAGGAGGGGCTGAGACAACTGGCTCAGGAGATAAAGCGTAGCAGCAAGGCTCATTAGGAGGTGGCATATGGTAAAAGCCAAGCTGTTTCGGTCGAAGTGATGATGATAATGATGATGATGATGGCAATGACTGACCTGTTTCCCTGACACTGGACAGAAAAGAGTAGCTCAGCACCTGTTCTAGCTTGAAAACATGACATTTTCAAAAAGCACTGTGATCCAGGACTGTACCAGTTTGCAACGCTAGGTAAGCTGCACAGATGTAGCTGGAGCAAAGAAGAATGATAGAGAGGGGATGTGTCTAAGTGGAAGGTGTACATTTGCTTTAAACACAAACTGTAGTTCAATAGTGTCAGCTGCTTCCACAAAAGGAAATGCTATTGTAATTAATGCTTTTAGTATGGGACCAGAATGGATTGATAATATAATAAAATGACTGTGTATACATACACAATAATAATAACTAACTGAGAGAAAGGATTTAGTGATTATTCAGTCTTTAAATACAACAAATTTGCATTACCTCAAATTGGTATGTTTCTTATAATTGTGGCTATCATGGTTCTTTGGCTTCCACTAACTTTGCTCTTTCAACTGAAGATGCACAATATTATCGGCATGTTATTGGTATCGGTCGATATTAGCTTAACTATCGAATTTTGGCCATCACGCCAATATCTGCTGATATCATCACAAATAAAATATTAGGCTGTGCTTCCTTGATTAAATGCCGGAGTCAATGCCATGTTTCACATGTTCCCTGTGGACAGACATAATATTTACTTTTTTTGGTCACAGGCCAAATTTATCCTGGCTGTGGGTATTGTTATGACTGTCTCAGGGAGAGCATCATAAAGTATGCGTAATAATACTGTATGTAAATCCCACTACAGAAGAGACTTGATGATCTCTGCAATTAGGTGTTGGAAAAATATACACATGTAATGCTATCTGTATCGATTATTGGCCAGATGACCTCTAAAATATCGGCATATTGATTTATTGGCAAAAAATCCAATATTGTGCATCCCTACTTTCAACTTTCATTGCAAAGATTTAGGGAAAAAAGAACCAAATAATGTATATCAAGATGTACGCACAGATGTTTATCTGTATGAGCCTCTTACAGCTTTCTAAATAAACATGTTTTTTACATAAACCATTTTGCTTGGCTCTTATTTTGACAGAAAGTAAATAGAGAAAGAAGCTGTGCGTAACAGCCATAATGGCTAAACTGCATGGGGAAGTAGATGTGGGGAAGCTTGTTGGCTGACCTTATCACCCTGCATATGCATCAAATCTTGTCAGATTGTTTACATGTGAGAGGTTGACTTTTACTGCTGTTGTCTAAGGAAACTCAAGTGCTAAATGTAACGGCAGATCATCACCTGGATTATTATAAGGACAGTTGTAAGTCATAATGTGTTTTAATATGACAGTTGATCATATACATGTGATGTTGGACTCACAAAATCTATATTTGTCCATAGATAAAACTGATAAAAACAAATGCAGTGTGTGGTAACATTTAATTCCTGCATAATGGTTTTCACCTCCCAAAAACTGCTGTAACAAACATCAGAGGCCATTTGATGGTTAGCTCTCAGTAAAGAAAAAAGTATTTTCAACATGCAAAATGCTGCTCAAGGAATTACAATCTGTGTGACTCTCCAGTAGTTAACATAAACATCTAGTTTAAAATTTTTTGGGAGCCACTATTTTCAGAAAGAGTAGGACTTTGGTCAAATATAAATAAAAAGTGACTTGACTGTCTTCAGATGCAAAATAATGAGGTTTAAGCCTGTTCAAAACAAACCAAGACAAATGAAGGAGTAGTCTCAGACACACTTAACACACTCAGCCCTGGATAAATAATGGTTTCCCTCTAAAAAAGTCAATATTCTGTAAATCTCAGAACCAATTCTTGCAATTACAATGAATGCTCAGAGTTTCTCAGTTGCACTCAGTTTAATGATCCATGAATTAAATTCTATTTTCCAGTCATAAAAGCTGACATAAAACAATTACCCAACAATTACCAACTAACGTCTTTCTATCAAAATAAATTCTTAGAGAAAAGTGGGTCATACCACTCTCTGTATTGGTAGTGTCTGTGGAAAGAGAGGGGATATTATATTACAGGATTTTTTTTTCTTTGATTCACCTAAAGACTGTATTTTGTGTTTATTTATTTATTAAGCTTTATTTCATTCATCGACCAAAATAAAACCAAGTAAAATGCTTCATGGAATTTCAATTTAAGTGAATGAATAAGTTTGATGAATCTCTATATCGCCTTCTACTGATTAGTCTTATGGCTCTATTTTATAAAATGAAAGTAAGTGTTTTGAAAGCACTTCCCCAGACTTAAACACAGTAGGTCGGATGAGGAACAATCACTGAGTTTTTAAAAAATGTACAGTGCTTTATTATCTAATGAATCATTTACTTTGTGTAACAGAACTTTTGTTTTCAAATATTTCCACCTTTGTGTCATTTGTATATGTTGTCCATTTCAAATTCTCATCTCATGACACCTAAAAAAATGTTATACCTTTTATATTTATTGATTCATCGATGCTTTTCCCTCAGTTACTTTATGCAATAGTTTGTTTTTCAAGATTCTGTGATAATTTATTCATATCAAACCTTTTTTTAAATTTTTTTCCAATTCTTTGACAACGACATACATCACCTGTTTTATATTTTTCCCAGGGTAAAAGAAAGTGGTACAGTATCATGCACAAACAGAATACACTTGAACTGTGTGGATTCATAAATCAAATCATTAATATACAAAACGAACAGTTCTGGTCCAAGAACCTACCCCTGGGGTATCCCACACTTAATCTTATGTGATTCTGATTAAATATTATTTATGTGAATAAAATGTTTTCTGTTTTTCTAAGAAACTTGCTACCCACATACGTGCCACCCCTCTGTTACAATTTACAGTTTATTAAGAAGTATGGAATGATCCATGTTATCAAATGTTTTTTGAGGTCAACAAAGATGCTTACTTACTAAAACATCTTTATGAATAATACCATTGATACATTTTCCCATTGATATAACTAATTAAAAAAAAAAAAACTTTTTCCCCACACAGCTTGTTTTTCGATGTAGTGACTTCATTGTTTGATACAAAATGTTACTGTTTTGAATTAAGTTTTTTACAAGTTAATCTGGATAACTATAACTGTTAATTTCTATAGTAAAGAGAAGACTTGAGCGGCACTTTAGTTTGTCTGTCTGTGAATATTCTCATTCATCCAGGTCATTGTTCTCTCTGGGCAAATTGAATCGTAGGCAACTGGACTTGT
>JAQLOL010000006.1:19232174-19252414 GCA_029783665.1 Naso thynnoides | reverse complement strand
TTTGAAGTTCTTGGAATGAGACTCAACAATAAACTAACTTTCTGGAGCGTTTAAGATCAATCTCAGACAAATCCTACTGATTCTACCTGTAAGTTTAATAGTCTTTGCATTATATTAATATGACATGAGGTTCAGGTAGCTTTGCACAGGAATGGCTGACAGAGGTGTCCTGCAGATGGAAACTTTTTACTTGTATACTTTCTGTAATTTATTGCTCTTACTTGAGTAAAGAAGTTGAGTCAGTACTTCTACTTTTAGTACTTTTTTTTTTAAACAAAAGTATCAGCACGTCTATTTTTAAGTGTAGAATGTGTGTACTTTTGTGTACTTTGCCACCTCTGCTTAATATATAGGCTACTTCATTAATTTGTTGCTGTCTCCATGTGATCAACAGGTCACAGAGTCACTGAGATGGATGCACCACTAGAGGGCGCTACAGCACTACATGCACCGCTGAGGAGCAAGGAAATAAAGACAGCGTGTTGTCGAAAGGAAAAGAATAGAAACACGACAAGAACAATTGCGTCATTAAAACTGATTAATGCATTTAAATATGTTGGAATTGATTTAATCGAACTACACCCAGAGTTTGAGATTCACTCGTTTTGCTCAACAGAAAACCAAACCTATGACCAGTCGCATTGGACGCAGTGATGCTGTGGGGTGTAAAAGAAGCGTACGTGTAAAATTCTCGTTCTGCGGAAATCGTTTGAAAACAGCAGTTGTGTTGGTGGCACAGCTGTTGGAGCCGCCGGAGGACCCGGACACGAGTCCTCTCTGTCTCATCTGCCTCTCTGTGACGACGCCTCGCTCTTACAAAGAAACTACATTTCCATGACGGCAGTGGGAGGGTTGTTGGGTAACGAGGTGGGGCGTTTTCGCACTTTGAAGCAACAAGTTGCTCCGGCAGGCAGGCGGTCACTAGATGGTGTTTCCAGCGGCAGGTGGTCACCGCGCGTCCAGCACTGCCCGCAGTTTGTGAATGGGATTATGACCGCAGAGCCCTCAGCGTTGACATGGACGGAGTAGAATAACTCTGAAGCAGCGCAGGTCTCTTTTTCTTGTCTCCAGGAAGCGGAAAGTGAAGATTTGTAAATTAGTAGACAAGTGATTTATTTTTTTTTGACGGGGCGCGCGTGTCGGCGTGCGTAATGCGCTCTGTGTAGAGCCTATTTGGAAACTTGCTTTTCTCTTTTCTTGGATGCCGTGCGTTGTAGGCTAAATAATGGCACTAGCGCGATTCAGCAAAATACTCCGTCTGCCCACCATTGAATTAAAGAAGAAAGTCAAGCAGTACGAGCACGTCCATCGGGACATCAATCCCAACGATTTATGGGAAATCATCGGCGAGCTGGGCGACGGCGCGTTCGGAAAGGTCTACAAGGTGAGTGGGATCAGAGACACACCTGCACAGACCTCAAACTTGATTGAGAAGTCGCACACCTGTCGCCAAGTTCAGTAACACTTGTTGCCGTCTCATCTCTTCACAAATTCAGAGCCATTAGTTTATCTGTGCTACTTCTCAGTGGAATATTGTCAGTTACAAGCTGAAGTTTCAGTGTTATCGTGTCACTCTTATTAGAATAAAGCCCACAATAGAGACGCGACTACCTCAGATCACCTGTGAGTGCGTCACCATCCGACATTGTTGGGACTGAAATTTCAACTATGTCGTCTGTCCACCGTTCTACTGTTAAACAAAGTCAGGTAGCCACCCACCTACTGTAGCTCGTAATGTTAGGCAAAGGCTTTGCAGCACATCCAGAGGATGAAAGGTTCTAATAATCATTCTTTGTGCTCACGTTGGTTGAAGATTGTTCACGTCCTCCTGCTTGGATCCATTCCATCACCAGTTTATCCTCTTTCCTCGAGTTTGGCCATTTGAAATCAGTCTTATTTTACTGAAATACACGCAGGGAGAGCCTTCACTTCTCTTGTGATTCCTCGGAAACATCTGCAGTACAGAAGGTGCAGAGAAATGTTCAGTGAGGGCCTGTGTGAGGCAGCCACAGTGACAGTGGAGGCACTCTTCCTTAGCTCTGTCCTTTCCTGTCAGGCCTCAGCAGCAGCAGCACTTTTGGCTCAGAGGACTTATTTAATCTGGATGTGTTTGCCGGTCAGTCCCCTCTGTGGCGTGCACAGGCGCTCTGTGTCTGCACTGCCCGGTGGAGCACAGTGAAAGTCTTTGACATGTCGGGGGGGCCTCAGTGGAAGAAGTGATGCCTTACAGGAGATCTGCACTGAACAGAAAGTGTAGTCTTTTTAAAGCACTCCACCTTATTGAGGTATTTTGTTTTTGCTGGACAGCACTGTTAACATACAGAGTCCCCAATTTCTTCATATTTAAAGTCGGAAATATGATTCTTCTTAATGTTCCAGTTGGGTGTTAAGCTACCCTGCAGAGAGTGATGTATGTGCGGAGTTTGACCAGCCCAGCTGCGGGGAGTTAAATGTGTTAAATATGTGCATTTCTGCAAACCACAGATATGTTGAAACTTAAGGTTTCTTAATGTTTCTTTCCTAACAATAACATTTGGTGAGGGTGAGGAAAAGATCATGTTTTGGCTTAACACACCCAGTTGGAAATCGTCCCATCGTCTCCTTAAAAACACCTGGCTTTCTTTGCTGCATAACTGAAAAATTTCCTGATGGTCACCGAAATGACCTGATCCAAACATACCACCCATAGTCTTGAAGACTGCCACTGCTTGGCCGCCCTTCTGTGAAGGTGTCATGCTGCCTCCATCCCCTCCAACCTCCTGGTGAGAAGATTCTGCTCATGTGGATCTGAATTTTATCAGAACTACATTGAGCTGATATAAGCTGGTGAAACTTTCACCTTACATGTGAAATGTACAACTCTTACGCGTCCGTCCTTTGCAAAAATTTAAACTCCTAAATATTTTTTGTTGTGACTTTTCAAGGTTGATGCTAAAAGGCAGTTTTCGAATTAATTTGCTTAATGTGGAAAATTTCTCAGATACCAAGAGCTGGTCCTACAAGCGTGATTTTTGATGTCGGATGATTTGTGGCTTTTTGAAATGTTGAACATCACTTTAATTGAATATCTGGCACGCTTTCTGAAATGAGATGTGTCGCCATATGTCTTCCTCCACTTCTCTTTCCTCTAAGTATGTCAAGCCTCCCCTTCTTTGGCTTCTGTTTCCTCTCCTCGAGTGTGTTGAGGAGGACAGCTGCACACCTGCATGTGTCAGAGGGAGGCAGAGAGGGAGCGAATGACAGCCAAGAGAGGAAATCGTGGGACTCCATCAGGGGGACAACTTCCTCTCACAGCTCCCGAACCTCAGAGTAATGACTTCGTTTGTGGGAGTGAAAGGCCTTGAGTGATGAACCGCACATGTTTTCCGTTGTTAAAGGGTCTGACAGGGCGTGCGTGAGGGGGAGGAGACTCCATAACTCAGTCACAAGCGATATCAGCTGCTTATCAGACTGTTGCTGGCAGGAGGCGGCTCAGAAGGTTCTGGATGTTTGACAGGCAGCAGGAGAGTGATTGTCTTCTCCTAAGAGAGACCTGGAAAATGTTAAATGATTAAATGGTTCTTGTCATTTTCACATGAGAAGGACCCCTGCTGGGCAGCTTCTTTTGATTCCAACATCTGTCCTTGATATTAAGCACAGGCGTCATCATTTTACAGTTTTGGTTGCTTCTGTCAAACTCACTCTCAGATTAACGTCACCAATGGGTGGGTCATCTTTGTTCCTCAAGGTGACTTTTGAGAACAAATCAAGCTTGATCTCATAACATTTAATGTAACATTGGATTTATTGAACATTTTCTGCGGTATTTTGATAGTCTTACCCTGTAAGTGCTACTTTCTCTTCCTGTTGTTAAAGGTCCAAAGCAGATAAGAGCTGCGAGATGGATTTTGTCTGATTTTTGCCTTTTTTTCCTAGTAGAATATTGCATAGTTTTACCTCTTTAAGTTTCTGCAGGTTGTTCACCTAAAGGTGACATTACCCTTTGGTTAAACTTCTGGGTACTGCTTCATTTTTTTCAAGAGTCACATGCCAAATGTTGAGTAGTCTGTAGTCTTTTCAGACGCTGATGTACCGCTGCAAGAGCCACAGAGAAGGAAACACGTGCACACACAAGCTGTTGTTGACATTCTCATGTTTTCTGTGTCACAGGGTTAAAGTATCCTTGTCCTCCATCAGTGTAGAGCTGTCAGACAGGAGTTCAGCAGAAGGACATCAAGGCAGTGCTTTAAACTATGCATTGTTGCAGTAAAGCAGACACTAAGTGATTCAGCCCAGGAACTAAATCTGAGAAATTTGAATCGCTTTCCTCTTGGATTCAGTTTAAATATTTAGCACTCTTGTCATGGATTCAGAAATGATCTGAGAACTTTACTGGAGCCGGCTGGAGTTTATTTCCAGTAAACAAGTTAGAGATTCACTGCATAATCAGTATATTTTGAAGCAATTTTAAGATTTAAACTTGTTTGATGCCCTTGGTGCATGAGCCTCAAAAACATGAGAATGATTTTTAAAAATTATTCTAGACGTTTTCACTTCCTGTGATAAGAGAATGTGTCACTTCCTGTCTACTTGCTTTGTCATAGAATGTTCTCATTGTTTTGTGTGCATCTGTCTATGCACACTTGCACTCTGTGTGTGTGTGTGTGTGTGTGTGTGTGTGTGAAGGTGTGTGTTGCTGCATCTGAAGCACGAAGCAGAGGAGCCGAACGGTTCCTCTTGCTAATTAATCAGTCGCATGCTGCTGAGCACACTGCCCTGCTGCCGCTGATGAAGTGTTTCCAGGGACACGGGTGAGCAGTAAAGCTTCAGCCCGTCGGGTTCTAACTGTGAAATGAAAAACCACAGTTCAACTTCTGCCTGTTAGTCTGTAAGTAAAAGTATGTGTGCTACACCTGGACCTAAACTGTGGTAGAAGAATTGTTTTTGTGGGTAACATACGTACAGAAGGTTGAAAGAATGACACCTCTACTAAGAGAGATATGTTCAAATACAATGCCATATAATTCAGACACTTCGTGAACAAATTGTGTGGCTACGTGCACTGTCTCAGTAATCGGAAAACACATTTGCATGCACTGTTTCTTTTGGTTTATGAGTTACTGAAGAGTGAAGACTGAGTGAAATGCGCTGGAAGGAAAAGAGAAATGAGTTTACAGATGACAGCAAACTTTTGATCCAACAGAAAAGACAGCAGCTTAGTTAGTTAGTCAGTCCCTGGGGCCCTTTGTGGAGAGAATGTACTTTCTCAAACTATTTTACAATTAAGTATTTGTTTTTTTATGCACACAAAGTTTTAAAGAAGTATGAGTTCAGCACAGGTCTGGTTTCTTCGACCTCTGAAGATTTCCATCACCAGGCCAGATGTTGCAGGACAACTGGATTGCTTCGTGAAACAAAATAGGACAAGTGTTGTGCTGGCCTCGCTTTCAATGACAGATGGTGGAATGGGAGTGAGGGGCTTATGGAAAAATCACTTCTCACATGCTTATCCTCTTCAGTTAAGTGAAAGAGCAACACACTGGGTGTCATCAGCGAGGGGGAGGGCACAGGTTGCAACATCCTCTTTGCAAAGGAAAGCCACAAAGGTTGTGTGAGCTGCCATTGTCTTAATTTAGAATGCTCCAGTGCAACAAAAGATGACTGTTGAAGTGCCCTCAGTCCTTCCAAAAATTGCTGCTGAAACTCTGGGCCTAATCTCAGGGACCAGCTGCAGGTCCCACAGCGACTGATAAGAGCCCTGCTGGATGGGCGTATGCTCGGCACGCTGGGACTCCCCTTCATCCTCAGCATGACATTTTACTGGCACTAACAGAAAAGCCTCTCCTGCCTTCCTACATCACACGGCTGGTACTTATGGGTCTGTGACAAGCTGAAGTTCAAGGACTTTCATGAGAATTTATGATCCGGATTTTTAGAGCCAGAGTTTACTCTCAGAGACACAGAAAAACTCTCTTGCAGTTGCCACGTACCTCTGCCTGCTCTCATAAACTTGGATATATGTAGTGTGGTCTGTCTTGACATTTTCGATTCACTTTTCTTTCTTTTTCTTGTAACGTTGCCATTTACTTGAAATAGTTTCGGTTTAATTCTAGGTAGAGTTCCGCTGAATAACCCGGGATCTTGTAGTACCTGTCTGAGCGTCTCGCAACAATGATTTGATAAACCTCCAATCTGTTGTTACTTGCAGCAGGAAGTGATGCTCATCTATCATGAAATTTATGCTTATGAAATACTGCTCAAGGCCTCGCATGAGCATGACTGATTGAACCGAGCAGTCTAAGTGTGGGTTATTTTCTTTCAAGGCTCTCCGCGGCGTATCATGGTTTCCTGAATCACTGACCTGCTTTTTTGTTCGTGGCTTTGTTCACTTCAAGGTTTGAATGTGGGACTTTTTGCAGTGTTCAAACTTTCACATCCTCAAGAGTCTCATTGCTCCATTTTGGGGTATTAATTTAAACAGCTGCATTCTGTGGGTGCATAAAAATTCATGCTCTCATGTACTCAGAGAAGAGTAATCTTGCCACTAGTTGACAGAAACACAGAGTTTTAAGATACTGCCATTTAGGATTGTCTCTGTCTCTTTGTGAGGGTGGAGTTAGCGATTAGGTGCGAAGTTCACTCTACTCAGATCCGTTGTAGCAGTCTTGAAACAGCCTGTTAATATTTTTTTGTGCACAATAAATTTAAAGTAAAGCAGCCATTCTCTAACTTAGAACAGCTTATCTCTATAGCTTGGTTGATCTGTAACCATCAATAAAAGACCTCACATCAGGCCTGAACAGAGTAAATAATATCTGCACCGTCAAAACATGCTTAAATCTGCTCCTCACACGCCAGTTCTGTTATTCTGGTCATTTTTTAATCTTTGAAAACAGCTTAGTGAGTCACTCAGGAGAGATGTGGCCATAAAAATATTACATTGATTTTTTTTTTTTTTTTACATTGGACTGTAGCCGCTTCAATAGTACTTTTTGATTTTATCTGTCGGTCCATCCATCCATCTTTGATTGATGGTGACTCATCAATTCTGCCATCTTTCTAGAAATCTGAGACAAAGGAGAAGGAAGAGAATTTTTTTGTAAATAAGAGTGACTAAATATTTTTTCACCCAAAAAAGTAGTGTCTACAGTCTTCTTCACAAATGGCATACGGCCCTACCTCCGCCAACAAGGTGTGGCAGCTTGTATATTGCCTGAGAGGCGGAATTAAGGGCAAAAGGTCAGGAATTGACTTTTAACTTCTTGTTAAGCGCAGTTGCGAAAGCAATGTAATTACTGAGGATGACAAAGTACATCTTAATATTTTGATTAAATTTTCTCCGACCCGGATTTTGGCAGTTGGACTGTTAGAGGACACATGATACAATTTAGTGTTTTTTTGTTTTTTAATTCACTTAAATGAAAAGCAAACAAAGTGATAGTGCTGAACTGAGGAGGGCAAAAACAGGATTTTGAAAATTTCAGTGGGTCGTGCCACCTCCTTCTCAGTGGACATTAAGCCTTTGCTGAAATTTAACAATATAATAATCTCTCACTTTTGTTTTGAGACATGACACACACACGAAAAACCCCCCCAACTTTTAACATTATTAGTTTGCTCTGAAACAGATCAGTAGCTGTTTGTCATGCTTTGCTTGTGCACTTTGTGAATCAGATTCAGAGATTGTCACCTCAGTAGGAGCTGAGAACCACATTCCTGCTCACAGACACGTGGAGAGAGTCTTAAGGCGATGGGCGTTTTACAGGTTTATGATGGGGCAAAGGTCTTGCTAACACTCCCCTGACGGGAGGTGTGTGTGTGTTTTGTAGAGACTGTAACACAGAATACAAGCTGAACATACATGTCAGCATGTGGTAAGTCCATTCAACCTGGAGGTGATTGACCCTGGGGAAAGTTCTCGGTGTTGTTACGTACAGACGAGCATCTGGTCCATCGACACAATGATTAATTATTCTTCACACCGATCGGAGAAAGACTGCTTAATTGTGCTGTAAAAGTAAAACAATAAATAGTAAGAAGCTGATGACAAAAGTAGCTTTTCCAGGTTATTTGTAGGTTTTTCACTGTGGACTCTTGTACAGTTTGAGCGTAACGCAGCCTTTAAGCCAACACACCCCAGTAATCATTAATTCCTCAGTCAACACAGAGACAGTATTAAACAGTTTTATTGATTCATTTTGAAAAGACTGTGTCTCTGAATGCTAAAGCACAGACAAAGTCTTTATGTGTGTTTACATAGTCTGCATACAGGACAGTATGTTTGTACACCAACACATGGTGCAGTAACATCTGCTTTCACAGCTTTGCCTCTTTGTAAAGCTTTTCCGGAGCAGCAGCCGGTGTGCTTTTTCGGTCGTGGATTGTGGCCTTCGGACAACAGAAAACAGACAGATAAATAAGCGTGACAGATGGGGAGACATATACAGGCAGGGATGACAGACAAATTTGGCGAGGGAGACAAAAGATGAACAGTGTGGCAGGCAGTAAACGATGAGGCAGGAGTGTTGAAGTGTGCTCTACAGATGCTACTGTAAGAGGATTAAAAACAGGATGAACAGGACAAAAACTTGAAGTTAGATCATACTTAAAGAGATGGATAAATAGAGATGAGCAGATGGATGATTGGAGGAATAATATTGAGATAAGACTGAGGTACAAATCTCTCCTTTTTTCTTGAACTTCCCTGTCCAGATAGCAGTCCAGATAAACTGTTTTGCACAGTTTAGTGATTTTTTCATTTTTTAAATTCACATTTCGCATTTGGCAAAGAAAATATGGTAAAAACAGGGCTTACTGGAGACCAATTTAGCAGCGGATGGTGTCATTTTTCAACCACTATTACTCTGTTTGATCAGGTCATAATGACAAAGTTAAGCCAATAATGTTCTCTACTTTCACTTTAATATTTTGGTCTTTCACGCATTTCCTCAAAATGTTCAAGAGCTTGAATGCGTCTGTGTTGCTGCCACTCAGTAATGCGTTTGCACTTGACCTACACGAAGGCCAAGTCATTAATGACAGAAATCTGGTGTGATGAGCTGTGAGATGGAGCAGAAACGAGTCCTTTTTGATCTCCATGGAAACAAGATCTAAACAGAGCCCAAGACTGTTGTCCTGCTCGGGAGGAGAGGGTGAAGAGTCAGTGGTTTACAGGCAGTTGAGTGTTGTTTTCTCTTGGGATAGCTACAGCACCTACAGTTCGATGTATTTCTACTTTCTCAGTCTTGTGGTTGTAAACTATTAATGTTGTAATTTTTGGCAGTGCTTTCTGTAGAACTCTGCTTTTTTTCATGTGTTCCTGTAGTTTAATTTTGACATGGATAAACAAATTGAGAATTATTTAGGTGCCTCTGGGGCCAGCTGGTAACAACTCATGTCCTCCCTTTTTAAAGCTTAAATTAGGCTTCTCTGAGCTGTTGAAATATTTTTATGTAAATTTTTTTTCTTAAGACCAGGGTTAAAAAAACCAACAACTCGCTTAAAGCACAGGGCGGCGTGACATGTTGGTGATATTTTTCAAAGTGTTACTGCTTGTTGGTTCCTGTGCAACCTGTTGTTACCTTAAATACCCCTCTGTAAGTAGATTCATAAAGATGTTCATATGTTTCTCAAGAAAGGTGTAATCCCACTTTGCTCAAATGGGTTGTGTAGCAGTAAAAGGTATTAAAGGTTTGAAAACAAGCATGTTACAAGAATAATAGCACATGACCTCTCCCATCTAGTGTTAAAATATGACTGTTATGAGATACATTCTAAAAAAAGCTTAATGTACTACTTCATAACTGCTGGAAAAAAAAAAGGTTTGGACCCCACTGACACAGAAAATACCATATTAGCTATTAGGGTTAAGAAAGGTTACCCACCTACGCCCCAATTAGCTCAGTTAGCTCTGACTGACATTACATACCTGAAATCAGTTTTTCTTGTTCTGCTCTAAGACAGTAGTCAGGAAGTTGGGCTGTCCTGCTACTGGCAACTGCTATTTCAGAGAGCAAAGAAGAACAGAAAGAGCTGACAGTGCTAGCAAAATTTCTGCATTAAGCAATATTTTGCACTGGAAAGTTGAAGGAGATGTGTAAGGAAGTGTTTTTTATGTGCAGGTATCGGATCGGTATTGGCTGATCCACAAGTTTGGGTATCGTAATCGACATAGAAACATCTCTATTCATACATTGGACAGAACGGACTGTGAGTCAAGTAAAGACGTCAGTCAATTAGACAGGAATTTGTGTTTAGTGGGAGAGGCTGCGGCTAGTCTTTTGAAGGTTGTTGGGTTCAAAGAACGTTTGGAAGAATGATGCTTCCTCCTGCGATTATTTCCTCATTTCAGATGTACACACACTTGTAGGAAGGCAGGCGCTCCGATGTGAAACATAATGAGGCGTATCAGTGTTATTTACTCTCTGTGCAGTGTATACAGCTGGAAAGGTGCACACATAAACAACCATGTGTACTTGTTTACATACTATACTTGAGGATCCTTACTGACGTCATGTGTTCCCTGCTCTACAAAAAGGCTCCACATAAATACATGAGGCTCAGTTCTTCGTCTGCCTTCTTGTCTACTCCCCCAACCATCTGATGGCCAGAGGCGCATTCCTCAGCCTTGTTCCCACTGAGATGTAAAGGTGTGTGTGTTTGTGTGTGTGTGTGCGCGAATGCCCTTGTGATGCTAGGTCAGGGGGTTAACCGTGGAAAATTGGAGACTGTGGAGTCGAAGCACATATGAGCTTCAGACTTGCAAGGCCTTGTATGTTGTCCGAAACAGGTCTCTCTTGAGAATGAGACGCCATGTCTAAATGAGATTACCTGTATAAATAAAGGTTAAGTAAAATAAATAAACTGGGTTTACATTTGTTTAAGTTCTGTTAATTTGAGCACAACATTTGAGTTTCTCGCATCTTTTCACTCATTCGCGTGCAAAACGTTTAGATCCAACACATAAATGTTCCATTTTTCTTTTGACGTATTGGTAGATGCTAATATTTCTGCATCTGTGTGATCAGTGTTCAACTTGAAAAAAAACGACGTAAACCCCCAGTTACATTACAATACTCTTACTGTACTTGTTTAGATATAGGTCAGCCATATTTGCTGTGTATGAGAGACAAAATAGCAGGAAATCTTGCTGAGGACATCAGTTTGGAGAAAAACAGAGAGTGAATACAGGTAACGTATAGCAGGTTTCATGTAACTTGTCCTCCTTAAAATAACTATTTGCTGTTGTCTATGAATTAGACCTAAGGCTTTAATCAAAAATATGTTACAACCTGGAAAAAAAAACAACAACTTTGTCACCTTCTGATAATGTTATTGCCCTGATTCATGTAGTTAAAGGGGAATTCCATTGATTTTACACTTTAATATTATGTGGAAAAAAGTGATTTTGATCCTTTTACGGCTCCAAAGCTGAGGTGCATTAAGTCTAATTGCCTCAAGTGATGTCATCTGAGTCACTTTGAGTCGGGGCTGAAGACTACATGTTTGTAATTGGAAAAAAAAGGTTAGTGTTTGGAGAAATAAGTTTCCCCGACTTCTGCAATGGCTGCTCATGTCTGTTTTAGGCTAGCAGCTTCCTTCCAATGAGTCAAATTCTTTCCTTGTTTTAAACTGTCAATCTTGAGTTCACCAGTGTTAGACGTGCGATGCTTTCATCTATGGAGTTCAACTTCTAATCGAATAAGAGGCATTTTTGCTACAGTAGGATGAAATTATGATCTCTTTCTTGTTGTGTCTGCTTGGGTTTGTGCAATGTCGTGTGCTGTGCTGTCTCTGTGCTGCAACAGGAAATTTGGAACAATATTAAAACTGTCAAAAGACTGAGCTGTAGTTTGTGTGCTGCTTTGTTATACCCCGCCCTCGGAAATTGTGTGCAAATGACTTGCTAAATGCTGGTGTTAAAAACGGCAGCAGGTCTCCTAAAGTTTCACATATTTGCAGATATTTAGTTGAGTTACATAAGTAACTTTTTACTTGATGCAGATTGCAGAAAACCAGCAAACAGCTGCATAACAGTAGCTGTTTCTCCAGGAAGTCAGGACCCAGACAGTGAGCTTGTGACCTTGTTGATCCAGGAGGGCAGCAAATAGCACAGAGTTGAGATGTTAGCAGAGAAGTGAAAGTGTCTGATGTCTGGGTGTTTACTGTCAAGGCTTGTTAACTAACTGATTGATGGTTTAATGGCAGCAGGAGACGTCCTGTTGACTCACACTGTGGGTTCCTCTGGTGGGAGCAGCGCGGCTTCTCCGGAGCTCTGTTTTACAAACACACACACACAGTTACGGTAAACTAAGATGAGTTTCAGAGTGTGTTTTGCTGTGAGCCTTTTCTGTTTATTCAGATGTTTTCCCACAGGCCCTGTGTAAGACTTTAGACATCGGACCTCATCTAGCTGTTTAGTCTGCCCTGTTTCTGCAGGTCACCGGGTGGATGTTAACACATATGTGCACAACGGTCTCACTTTCAGAGAGGTGCAAATGTGTAGAATTCTCCTCCGAAAGTGTTGGAGGTTCTTGACGATTCTGCAGCGTGTATCACCTCCATTAAAGTCTTGTTTTTGACTCTGTTTTTAATTGTTGGCTCGTCTCGCAGTCGCAGCGCAGAACATGCGGTTCGGTCTGCAGGCACACATTAACGTCGCATTTACCCACAAATCCCATCAGTCAGCATTCACAACATTCTGTGTCTTACCAGAAAACGAACATCGCGTGTTTGGCCTTGTGCTTCATGCTGAGTCACCCTACAGTTTGGTTGTTTTGCTGCTTTCTGCAAAAACATGAACATCTACTCATGTTTACATTCACAGCCCTTTATTACTCAGAATTGCTTGGAATTCTGTTTTTTTGCATCTTAGTTTAGCCATACAGACACACAGTGGTTTCAGTGGTTCCGTCTTTTCCCCAGTTGCTCAATGAGGGTGTGGAGTTCCCTTTCCTGTTTTGTCCATACATGTTTGTCAACATTTTAATTGCTGGCCTGCGTTTCTTGACATTTTGCATTTCCTGTGGCTACTGAATTAGAGGCAGAATGATCGCCACATGAGAGAAGAACGTCAGCTCATCTTTGAAGGAAACTTTAAATTTTGCGAATGGTCTACCCTTTTTTTGGTAGCTTTCTTTCACTTTCTTTCTCGCGGATTAATACTTTCGGTTTGCTTTAGATATTTTTCACCTTTTTATTCTGGCATTTAATAAAAAAAAAGTTTGCTGAAATGATTAACAGTCTGATATATTTTCCTTCGCACCCTCTTTACACCACGCAGCCACACCCTGTATCTCCACCACTATTTGTGATTACTGTGGAACTTTAAGTGATTACAAATGCTCTCTCTGGTGAAGTGAAACTCTTGATTTAAGAGAGGAAGTGAAATGCAAGAATCCATCAAACAACTGCATGTTGAATGTAATGTTTTCCTATTTCTCTCTTTTCCAGGCCAGAAACAAAGAGACGGGAGTTCTGGCCGCAGCCAAGCAGATTGAGACAAAATGTGAAGACGAGCTGGAGGACTACATGGTCGAGATTGACATCCTGGCTAAATGTGACCACCGCTACATTGTCAAGCTGCTCGATGCTTTTTACTATGACAACAAACTGTGGGTAGGTCGAACAGGCATCTGGTTAAGACAACCAGTTCTGAGCACAAACCACAGCCACAACCCTTATCTCTTTCTGTCTTGTTTGTTTGCACATTTCCGTCCAAATGAAAAAAAAACAAACATGACGAGCAAACCGATAGACTGAGTTTAGAAGTTATACCTTTGAATATCACTGCAGATTTTGTCCAGTGCTCAGTTAGTTTAAATGTACATACAGTATGTTATGCTGCTGCATGGGGACACTGTGATAAAACTGCTGTACAAAAAAAAGATTTTGTCTGCCGTCTACACTGATACCAACCTCATAAGATGTATTGTTTTCACTTTGATGAGGAGTTTCTCTCTCCGTCAGCCAAGTTTTTCTTTGCATCTAAAAAAAATCCACAGCACGCAAACCTGACTGATCAGCGGGGAAGTGGAAAAACATCAGTGTTGGCAGGCTCCTGGGATGTTGTTATTTTATTGCAACAATATCTCATCTAGAGCACGTCTCCCACATATGAAAGCTCTGTTGAAAAATAAAGAAAAGAAAACTGAATCGCCAAAACAGGGATGACGCGAGACCCCCAGGGTGAGATAATGCATCAGAAATGACCCGATGCTCAGCCTGATGTTACTGCGAGAACAAGGATCAGTTTCAGGTCGTTGTTTTCTGCTCTCCAGTTATTTTTCCTCTCTGCACTCACTCACCGGGTCAAGTGTAAACTTTTCAACTTGCTCTGTAATCTCTCAGTCTGTCTGGCCAAGAAAAATAATAGTGACCTCATACTGGGCACGACCTGGAATATCTGAGAAATTACAAGGCAGCATTAAGACTAAAGATAGTTTAAGATTTATCTTATGTGTTCTTAAACGGTGACTTCAGCAAACTTACTGGTGCTCTTTGCTTTTTACTTGCATTCCTGTCATAACTTGTTAAAACAGTAGTAACTAAATACATCATTAAAGTTAAAATACTTAAGATTTTAGTCCGGGCAGGTTTGGAAACACCCGTGGTTAGTTACCATGGGTGTTTCCACATCAGCCAGCCAATTTCATACTGAAGTAAACACTTGTTGAGCAGCTACTTTGTCAGAAATGCAGAAGCACAGAAAAGCAGCCGGTGTGTTTGTTCCAACTAAACTAACAAACATGCATCCAGTGATATTTGCAACCACGATCTGATGCCTTTCTGTACACAGCAGTCTTCCACACAACAGCAGGGCACAGTGAGGCTGGCTCCCTTGCTGTCGTCTTCTTCTTCCTGTGGCTGCTCCTCTTTATTCCATCACTCCCTTGCAAACATTTAAAATGATCTACTGACGAATTTCCCATGAATGCTTTACAACAAAAACATCCCCGTGTTTCACCAGCTGAGCGTGGTAGCGGCAGGAGGATGTTTGCGTTTGCAGCAACTGAACACAGCATCAACATGGTGTTAATAAAGCAAACAAGAAACACTGAGGTTGTTTTTAATGAGATAAAATGACGCCAAGCTAAATGCCTGCATTTTTTTCCTTTTTGTTCAGCAAAGAAATCTGAGTCTCGCATGTAAACGGCTGACGACCAATAAGAACTTCAGTATAGAGACATGATTAGTGGCCGTAAATATATGAAATGGCTTTTGCAGTAAGAATGCTGAAAATAAATTGGATCAAAATGGGTCTTGATTTCTTAAAAAATTGGCTGAAGTTAAAATTTAATTCTCTAACAGGAAAAACTGCCAAACCTCATATACCAAGACATGAGCAGGGATTTCTACCCCTACAAACAAAGACACGCACAAACTTACTGTACACACACACTCACTCACTCACTCATTCACACACACACACACACACACACACACACACACACACACACACACACACACACACACTCACACATGGCTGTGCCCCAGCCGCAGAGCAGGGCCAGTCATCGCTCATAGCTGGAATTCCTGAGCGTGGAAGGTGAACGTTCCCCATCTGCCAAAGCTGGACTGTGAGTCTGTTAGTTTGTGCTGATAAGTCACATGTACAAACATCCCATTCTGTAGCATTCAGACCACATGTTTTCTTTGTGTGTGTGTGTGTGTGTGTGTGGCTTCAGACGGTCAGCTTTTACTTTACTGTCTTTCTTTCATCTTCGTTCGGGCACTAATTTTATTATTTTTTTTAGATCTTACACACATTTATGCTCAGTCATAATCTGTTTTTCAACCAGCATTTTTCAGTGAACAAGTTCTGCACTTCATTGCTTTGAGTGCATGTGCTAGCCTCAGAATTAGCCCGGTGGTTGGCGGTCAGGCTTCAGTAACCTCCGGCTGGGTCGACCGGGCAGGGTTGAGATGATGCATTCCAGTATTGACCCACCCGTTCTGCTTTCTACTGAGCGAGAGAGGAATAGAGGAAGAAAGAGAGAGAAAGAGAGGCTGTTTGTTCGCTTGCAGGAACAATCTGGTCTTGAGGCTACAGCAGGGCAGCCGGGCCCACAGCGTGAGAAAAAGAGGGCCTTTAACATGGAGATGAAGACTGCTGACATCAGCACACTGAAGAACGAACAGAGAGAAAGAAAGAGAAGAGAGGAGTTTAACACTAGAAAGGCCATGACTGTCGTTTTTCCATTTTTTCCATTTATATGTCATATAACTCTATTGAATTAAAAAATACAGTGCTGCTGGTCCCTGACTTTTCCTAAAAATGTCTGTATTTTCATTTAAAATTTTATTTATACAAATTTCTCCAAAGACACACAAAATGTGTCATCTTCTACCTATTTCAGCCACAGGTGATCAAAACCACTACTCAGACTTTGCTGCAATTAAATTGATACATTTTCGCGTTGCGGCAGTTGCATTTTGGTTGCTTGGCAAGTATCATTGTCTCTGTCAAAAAGTAAAACTCAAGAGCGTCTGTAAATTCCATTTACAGAGGCGGTTTCTGTCCCTCAAAGCAGGGTGGCGCATGTCAGCGCAGCGCTGCAGAGCTCACCTGCATGAGCCCGGAGCAGATCTGGATGATCCGTCTCTGATTTAAGTGGGCATTTTCTCTTTTACCTTTGCGTATCTTAAGGAGTTATTTCATTTATTAGGAAGATATCCACAATAAATACACATGAAATGTGTCACTCTGTACATTGGGTACTCATCATGAGATAATAGAATTTGGAATCTGGAATCTCAAAATGACCGCTCATGGCCTTTCTAGAAGAAATGGAAGTCTGACCCTTGTGTTTAACAGATGTTAAAAAAAAAGGAAGTGAACACACAAGAAAAATTGAAGCCAGCCTGTTTTAAAGGTTGGTTCTGATCAACCCTTTTAAGCCTGTGAGGCATTATAAGGCTGATGCACTCTTCCTGTTTTTAAGGGCAACTTAATCAATTGCTGCAGTGTACAACAGCATTAACAGCATCAATGCATCCTCTGTCCTCTTGTCCTATCCACAGTCCCTCTTCCTCAGGGCACAGTGGCCTGTAGGTGAAATAAAAACTAAAAATAAAGCTCCCGGTGGACAGCAGAGTTGAGATTCAGCTTTTAACTTGTCATATTTCTTTTTACTCTATATCACAGTTTCTAAGCAGGTCTTTAGACTTCCGACAATGAGGTGAGAAATCACTGTAAAAGTGCAGGGACACTGCAGTGTCAGCGAGGCTGCTCCATTTGTAGACTGTGTCTGATTCGCCTCAGCTTGTCTCAAAAGAACTAAAGAGACGCAAAAATGGAGACAGTATTAATCTTAAAACATGGCAGCACACCAGCTTTGTCAGTTTCCAAAAAAGTTAGATATATACAGTAACTCTAATTACTGAACAGTTCTGCTCTTCCTTATAAATCTGCTGTCTGGCCTCTCCAAACAGGTGGCATATGTACACTGGCTGCCTAGTTGGTTTTGGGGTCATCCTGTGTGTGTGAAAGCTTTCATGTGCATGTGTGTTCAGCCCATAGTGGGTATGTCTTGGATGCAGTTTGAGCAGTCGGGGCACATTCTTCACCGCAGCACAACGTGTCATCCAAAGTCTGGCAGCAGAGACACTGAAGGAGACACTAACCAGTTGCCTCTGAGACAGCAGTGTAATGAACAGCTGTTCAGGCTGGGCTGCAGCACTGAGAGGAGCCATGTTTAATTTTGGGGGTCAAACAGAAGAAGAATTAAACTAATGAATGTTTGGGTGGTGGCGAACATGAACAGGGAATTGGCTTTTACTGAAACATGTAAGAAACAGCCTCCGGTTGTGTTAATTAAACACATAAACAGGATGTACTTTCAAGCTAGCATGGAGATAAAGGTTCTAACATGTTTTTACCATCTAAATTTTAACTTTTAATGCGCCACACATTGATTGCTCCTGCTAGGATTCAAAATACAAAGTCCTCAAAACCGTCTTTGCTTCTTGCTTTAAATGACAGTATAAAATATAAACTGTAGCCCAACCACAAAGATATTTGACGCAGATAACTATCAGTAACAAACTGTCAGCTGAATGTTGTTTTTTTTTTAAAGCATAAACACAACATAACCTTGTTGCATAATCTTGACACAGTCTGTTAGTATGTATTTTGGTCTAAAATCAAAGCGTGTTTTATAGTTTGAAGAAAAAACTGCTCAGTGCTCTCCTGTAGAAAAACTATATGAGACTCTGTAAATTATCTTACAACTGAGACTGGGCAATAGCAAGATGTTATATCATCCTCGAGATATGAGATTATCTTAGATATTGGATATCATTGTATTGTGATATGGAATAAATGGTGTTTTATTAGTGTGCTGATTTTTGAAGGCTGCATTACAGTAAAGTGATGTAATTTTCTCAAGTTATCAGACAGTCCCACTTGTTTTAATGCTCATATTTACCTACTTGGTCATTATATCTATATTACTAATGATTATTGATCAAAACTGGAATTGTGTTAATATTTTTGGAAAATACCAATAGTCGTATCTACAGTATTGTCACATCACAGAGGGACTTTGGTCAAATATCGAGATATATATTGTGTCGTTTTTGCCGTAAGGAACAGAGATTTTTTTGGTGGGAGAATTAAAAGTTGGCAGCTGCAGATTGTAACACACAGGCCAGACTGTCTTTGTGCTGCTGGTGATTTAAAAAGACAGACGATGTGAAACTGTGTTTTAAAGAGAGCGGAATGAAGTGAAACATAATCATAACACAAATAAATGAAGCTTGCAAATCTGAACTTTACAAAAGACCATTGTCTCACATGGAGCTGCATGCCAGCGCTGACACAAAGAGTGTGTGTGTCTTCATGTGACTGCGTGTGATTGGAGGAATGCATAGTTTGTCATTTATTCTTCTGTGTCTGGTGTGTTCTCACCTTTTGCACTCGTAATCTTCCATGTGACTTTGTCTGGACTGAAACTCCACGCCCTGTCCAGGTTGATGCTTTGACTGCGTTGTCATAGCAAGCAGGAAACAATGGTTAAATAAGAATGGCGTCACACAGCAGGTGTGCTGAACACCACGCAGGGTTGATCTCTGACCTTTTTGAATCACAGGATTACAATATTATTATGAAATTCGATTACTATTATGAAATCCTGGATGTCTTTATTTTTCTTGGTCCTACTTTGCTCAAATGAAACTGTGTGTGTGTGTGTGTGTGTGTGTGTGTGTGTGTGTGTGTGTGTGTGTGTGTGTGTGTTAGAGAGAGAGAGAGAGAGATGACAGGTGACCCCCGAAGCATGTGGCTTTCGTGTAAGTCATGTGAGCTGATTTTGGCAACTGCTGTTAAATTTAGCATAAGGGCTGTCAGCAACAACAAAAAAAAAATTACAGATTTTGTAATTACTGTTCTGCAACCCTGCAAAGGATAAGCAGTTACAGATAATGAATGATTGAATGATGTAATTACTGTGAGCCTCACAAGTGGGCATTTGTGCTGTGAAATGGTGAAATGAGTATGGATAAATGGGGAGTTGCATGTGTGGGTGTGGCACTGTCCAACAGTATTGAAACAGAGCAAAGAGATCAATTAACAGAGACAAATTGAACATGTTATTTTGTTTTGTAGCCTGCTGGATTTTCTCTGGTTGTAAAAAGAAAATTCAGCCCTGGTTTAACTTTTCCTCCATTGTAGAAATCCACAGACAGAGGGGAACCCTTCCTCAAAAGGCCAAAATAAATTTAGATTAATTTATATCTAATCTGGGTTAATTGTAGCAGAGTCCTGCACAGGTCCATTTCTTAAAACCCGCTCCTCCCTATACCTGTAAAGCTCCGTACCAGAATCAACCCTTTACCCATAATTATGTCTAAAGCAAAACTACACCCAATCATACCCATTTAAAAAAAGCCCTGCGACCTGAGACTTAGCTTGCTACGCATAGCTCAGTGCATGTTCAGTGTTTAAACTTCCGCTTTACAGCACTCTATTATTACCCCAAACGTCTCAGAAACATCCAACTTAGTCCTTCACAATGTCTTATACACAAACTGTTATTCTTCACTGGCTAATTATGTTTTTATGTCATCTATTTTGATGTCACACTAAAAAGCATGAACTAGCAACAGCTAGCGGCTAGCTACATTCCTGTCAGATCAGTGAGGAAATTAATTACAAGGAGGTCAAAGGCCACCATTTGTCAGTGACTTTTAAAATAAAAGTAGCAGTGGCTGGATATAGTGATTTATAGTGCATATCTTTTTAATTTGTTTATTCTAAAAAA
>JAQLOL010000006.1:19217673-19232074 GCA_029783665.1 Naso thynnoides | reverse complement strand
ATGGATGGATTGATGGATTGATTGACAGACAGATTGACCAATGGACCAATGGATGGATGGATGGACAGATGGACAGATGTACAGACGGAAGGATGGACAGACGGACGGTGTGTGTAAACAACACGTCAGATTGTGGCTAACAACAGGAATATGGCTCTCCTTCCTCCTCATCGGCATCAAAGTCTCATCTCTGACCTCGAGCTAAGCGGCCGCGTGTACCAAACTCTTTTCTGTTGGCGTTTGATCGTCCGTCATGGTTTCGCTCTGCTTCGGACCCTCCGTGCTAAATCTGCTGATGGATGGACGGATGGACGGATGGATGGACAGATGGATGGATGGACAGGCGGACAGATGGAAGGATGGATGGATGGACAGACGGACAGACGGAAGGATGGATGGATGGACAGACGGACAGACGGATGGACGGATGGATAGACAGATGGTTGGATGGACAGACGGATGGACGGATGGATAGACAGATGGATGGATGGACAGATGGACAGACGGACAGACGGATGGACGGATGGATAGACAGATGGATGGATGGACAGACGGATGGACGGATGGATAGACAGATGGACATGTTTTCTCCTGGTTGTTTATGAACCTTTCATGTGAGGGAATTGCAGGCTGAGCCTCAGACTCATGCTGTAATATTAGTTTAAAATGCCCCAGCATGCTTTTTCAATTTCTTAATCAGTGACCAATTATACAAACTCGTGTCCGATGCCCCAAATCATGTTTAAAGAAATACAGTGTGACAGACCTCCCTGTAATGACATATACTGTATGTTCCATATGTTTTCTGATAGATTTACTCTATTTTTAACACCGTAACTTTCATCCAAGGTTGACAGTTTTGCATATCGTGTCATTTAACATTTTTCTCCTGCTTTATGTGTACCTGTGTGCTCATTTTATGATT
Source organism: Naso thynnoides (assembly GCA_029783665.1). NCBI lineage: Eukaryota > Metazoa > Chordata > Actinopteri > Acanthuriformes > Acanthuridae > Naso > Naso thynnoides. The sequence continues at coordinate 19,231,149 of JAQLOL010000006.1, read as the reverse complement.
TCCACTTCTTGCTTGTACAGTCACAATATATATAGGGCAAGGCATAATATTGCTGCCATATAGGTTTTTTTCGTATGGTGCAGCCCTGTTCTGTGTTTCTGTAAACTCAAACTGGGAAAGTCTTGACACATCCCACTTGTTTGATTCTCACTCGTCTTTGTTTATCATGTGTTATTGCCTCAGATGTTCCTGATATGACGTGTCTGTGGAATATTCATCTGGCTGCACTGATACTCAGCGCTGTGCTGCTGCCTGCTGTCTCGTGTTGTTGCTGCTTTTTGGTCCCTTGGGCCTGAAATGATGTTTGTTTCTCAGCTCCTTTTGTGTGTTTATGTTAGTCAGCATATGCACATCCCAGTGTGTGTAATCATAATGTCAGTGTCACGATGTGAGTGTGTAAATCTGTGTGTGTGTGTTTGCTGTGCATGTGTCTGTGCAGTCAGTGTTTGTGTGTCAGTGTGTGTTTGCATGTCTGTCTGTTGTGATGCAGGATGGCTGCTGTTCTCACTCGTGGCTCAGCACACACTTCATCCTGCTCACTGTGTGTGTGTGTGTGTGTGTGTGTGTGTGTGTGTGTGTGCATGTGTCCCAGTCTACTGGATGAAGAGGAATGGAGGAGAAGCAGGATGAAGAGTAGGGATGGTAGTGGTGGAGAGGGGATGTGGGGGTGGGGGTCGCAGTTAGCTTTCACTGAATGGACCCCATGTGTTTCCTAGCAACAGGGTGGTTTGGAAATAGGATGGAGCGAGGGAGCGAGAGGGCGAGAGCCCACAAAAAAGCAGAGGAAATGAGACGGAGAGGGAGAGGCTGCTAATAATGTGTGGATGGAGGCAGAGGAGGAGCAGCAGGTCAGAGGACAGAGATGGAGGGTCAGATGGAGAGCTCAGCTCCATGTTGTGGAGAAAGAATCGATTCGTATGAAACCGACCAGGAGGTGCAGCAGCTCCCACTGCAGCCAGATGAACACAAACCTTTAAAATGACACCAAATAAAATAACAAAATGTGTTCATGAAGAAAAATCCCCGTGTAGGATTTTCATAAATTTCTTTTTAGCTCTGTAGTGAAGCAGAGATGCAGTGGGGGTAAACAAACACCTCCCAGTCTGGCCAAAAACATGTTTTGTGGGAAAAAAGAAAAAAAAATTGTGTTGAATCACCAAAAATACCCACTGTGTGATTTCTCTCACATGTCACATTTAGACCTAACAGTAATAGATTACTGCAGGATGAGTAATCATCATCATCATAATCATCATCATCGTGAAGGCAGATTCTAACGTGTTAATTTCACATTGAAAAATGGTCACAATTACACACTACAGACACACAGTTAGTGTGTTTGCTGGGTTCTTTTTTTAGAAGTGGATGAATCCAAACTTTGGGCAGCAGGACCAGTGTGCAGTGTGTGTGTGTGACTGAGTGTGTGTGTGTGTCCATGGAGGAACGGTGTGGCGCGTTCATGAATGGTTCATCTGCATTTTCCTTTAATTTGCTCCAACCAAAACAAATAACAGCTCTCATAATGCACGAATTGTTTCCACAGAGACTTTTTATTATTGACACGATCTCCCATCGCTGTTTTCTACAAACCCAGCCGACTCCACATGAGGAAATCAAATGAAATCGGGGAAGACCCGGGTGCTCAAACTGTGGCATGGGCCCCGAATGTGGGTCAGGCATCTGCTGAGAGAAACTGAAACTGGCTCCGACTCTCAGAGAGGGACGCCACACGTCTCTCAGGCTCCTGATTGGATGAAAAGCCTTGACGTTGATTTTCAGTGTTTTTGTGGATGATTCTTTGTCTGCTGCACAGGATGGACGTGTGTGTGTTTACTCTGTGTGTGTGTTTGTGTGCGCTCACTCGAGTGTGCCCTGCAGACAGGCAGCTCTGCCCTCGCATCTCTTCCTCTCTGACTTTGACCCTTCTGCTCGGCCAGGAGGAAGTGGGGGGTGCTGTTTCTGTGTGTGTGTGTGTGTGTGTGTGTGTGTGAGTGTGTGTGTGTGTTAGAGAGAGAGAGAGAGACTGACTATGTAAGGAGAGGAAATGAAAGGTGATTGTTGGAAGTTTCTATTGGCCTACGAGACACCATTTAGGGATTGTGTTCTCAGTATCATTTCTTTTCCTCCTGTCTCTCTCTCTGTCTGTTTTTACTTCACTGAACTGGTATTATACATTTGGCACAGTGTGCCAGGAAGAGTGTTAAGTTGCAGCTTGGCAGTTTATCACACTCCTCCTTTAAATCCAGTGAGCTGCACAGGAAGAAAGGCTGTTGGTATGAGCCTGCCGTTACAGATTCAGTTGGCATTTACCTTGTTGTTGACACATTAAATAACGGCAACAACCTCTGAGCTGCCAACCTAAATACTCTAAACTCGTCCCTAACGGTAGGAATGTAAACAAGCTAGCTGCTGTTAAATTTAATTTGCAGAAATTAGCCAATTTAATGCAAGAGCTCACCTTCCCAGATGCAAAATTTTAACAAAATAAGTAAGAAATCAAAGCAGTGGGTTTTTTTCCCCTCTGTCAGAAAGATAATGGGTTCAACCAGACCTTTCTCCAGCACTACAGCTAAATGTGGAGATAGAAGGGGTGTAATGATTTGTTTTTAAAAATGATACGATGCATGTTATGATACATGGTTAGCAATATGATACAAGAACGATATGGATTCATTTAGAGCGATGATATGATTCGGTAACTAGAAATTGATATAGTAACCATTTCTTTGCCAAAAATAGAGGAAAAATAAGCCTATCTCTATGCAGTGGTAGAGGAGATAACACTGTGGAAAAGCTCGATTCACTGAGCAACACAGACATTCAGTTCAAGGCCTCTATTCAATCTATGTTGACCACAAACGCAGACAAAAAATCTGTCATTGTTGGGTGTCCCAGTGCTTCCCTGCTGTGATCAGCCATTTTGTGACGTGATGATGCTGATGCAGTTCGCATGCCCAGGATGTCGGAGAATGAACTGGAGTAATGTTTACAACTATTTATCATTATGAATGCGTAAAAGACACCCAGGTAACGTGTGACGTTCAAAACACAAGGCACAAATTCCTAGTATCGATAGAATCGTTTTTTGCTTTAAAAGACATTTTCAGATCAATACAAGTCACACAAGAAGGATGATCTGCCGTTTACCTGTTGCTATAGTTGGATCATAGAAATATAAATCGACACAATGGATGTATTGTTACTCTTCGAGGAGATTGGTCTAGCTATGCGAGTCGAGAATCCAGCTATAAAATGTGTGTATTCTGCATTCACCACAGATGTGAGAGGGTTTGACTGATGCAGAGCGAGGTGAAGACATAACATTAACTGTCATTCCTTGCAGCCTGCACTGTTAACTGACAGCCAACTACATTAATAACTTGAAGAAATCAATCTTTTTTTTTTCTTTTCTCCACAAGTGCTACAGTGTGTCCACCAGGTTCTCTCTTCTGAATAAACACATCATCTCATCTTGTTCGCTTCCATCCTTTCTCTCTGGCTGTTGAACGAATCGTGTGTGAATAGTCTTGACAGGGAATGTGTGTCATTTTTGTTGTTTTTCAGCTTTGCGCTCTTTTACGTGAATGCTATTTATTAGCTTAAGCTCATTTTACTGCCACACTTTAGTCGAGATTTTCTTTTATTATTCTCAAGTTCAAGTGCCAGACCTTCATGGTCTATAAGTTATGAATGTTTCTAGCCAGAGAATCGGGTTCAGTACATTAACAGTATTTCAAAACTTTGATCATTTTCATGTGCAAGTCAATTGGGATTTACTAGAATAGTAAATATTTAAGAGTGACCATTGAAAAGTTGGCTAAATACTAGTTGTTTGTGTGCTGCTGATGGAAAATTATGTATTTTCTGTTGTTACATGCAATTTCCCTGAAAAAAGCAGATTACAGCTCCCAATCATAAGGCTGGTTCAAGTTTAACTTCACCTATTCTCCCCTCCCCCTCCACAGATCATGATCGAGTTCTGTCCCGGAGGTGCCGTGGATGCCACAATGCTCGGTAAGCCTCCCTCTCTCTCTCTCTTTTTGCTTGATGTGTATTTTTGAAAGCGCTCCACCTCACTCCATGTCACAAGAGGTAAGCTCCACACCTGCAGCTGTATATTCAGCAGGGCAGACATGGTAAAAAGTCAAAGGTGCTGCTGCTTTAAAGCTCCAGTATATATATGGAGGAATCGCAGGAAAAAAAGCCAGCTTTATCACAGTACTTGTGATTCTGTGTACTGCAACTTCGCTTCTCTAGCCTTGAATGCTCCAGACACAGTGGAGTCCTCTGCTGTGGGAAACCCCCCTGGCCTGTTTTCACTTGGTAATCCACATCCTCATAACTGTCTGTACCTCCACTGCAGCTAACCAAACACAGACACAGTAGAATAAAGTCTGCAGGGCAGGACCAGTTTGAATGTGTGAAAGCTTTTCTGATCTGGGATTACTTATCCACCAGCAACACTGTCAGAGAGACGTCACTGATATCATCCTGGCTTTACCTTTTTGCTGCTCTTTCTTGTGGACTTCACACATGAGATCAGTCCTGGAGACTTTGTTTATGTGATTATAGGTACGCCGACTGCGGAATGTGCAAGGTGTGCCTGATGGGTTTTGAACCCTCTCAGTTAGTTTCTTCTCCTCTCATTTTCATTCCTCTCTTGTTCTCACTTCTCTCTCCCACCCCTTCTTTGACCCCTCCATCCCCCTGTCTCCTGCCTCCGTTTCTCCTGTCCTCATCAGAGTTGGATCGCGGGCTGACGGAGCCACAGATTAAGGTGGTGTGTCACCAGATGCTGGAGGCTCTAGCCTACCTCCACAGCATGAAGATCATCCACAGAGACCTGAAGGCCGGCAACGTCCTCCTCACGCTGGATGGAGACATCAAACTGGGTGAGTGTTTAGATTCTTATTAGACTAGATTGGCAAAATGCAGTGAGATCTGTTCTTATGTTAATCTTATTTGTAACTACTGTCACTTACTTTTTTGTATTGAGTGCATATTAAGATTTTGTCAAGATTGATTTCAGATAAAATTTTTCTCTTGTCATTCCTTCATCCATAATGAGAACTATTTTCCTACCAAAATGACGCTAGTGGAGAAAACCCAAACGCCCAGGACACACATCTCGCGCCGGCCCCTGCAGGACGCCTGTGTCGCTGATCTGCTGCATCTCTCTCTGTTTTTCACACATGCAGCGTCTGCTGCAGGCAGTGCTGCTGTCTTTCTACATAGTTTTCCTTTGAAAATTCACCTTGATATGAAAGCATTTGATGTCATTATATTTGATGTATTTAATTCATATTTAGTTTAGACAGAAAACTGTGTGCAGTGTCAGGGAGAGAGGTGGCAGGGGGAAGTGCGAGGCAAGCTGCAGCTTGATCCGCTGCGAGGATGAAATGCCAAGTTTATATTTCCTATGACCCGTCACTTTCTGACCGAGCAGCCTCATGGAAATGATACTTTCCAATTCTTTGCACTATAAACTAACAAAATTTGTTAAAGCCAGTCATTTGCTGCTTTTAAAGTCATTAGGTACAATGCTGGTATGATGTGTTGTTAGATAGAGTCAACCAAAGTCCCATTCTAAATTAAATAGCAAAACTAAACTTGACTCCATTGAGTCTCTGGGTTGACATTGTCATTTATACTAAAATACAAATACTGTTTTACAAATCAAGATCCTTCAAATGCTTCACAATTAAATCTTTAAATGAAAGGATTCTCTGCACGTACATGCTTGTGAGAAGTTTTATTTTGAAAAACACACTGGAAATGTTGAAACTACAGTGAATGTAGCTGGTGTAACGTCAGTATGAGTGGCAGCAGGTTATTTCTCCATCTATTTTGGCAGAGAACTATGCAACTCACCGAAAAAATCAGCAAGGATCCTGAGCTGAAGTGTTGCGTCACTGCTGACTCGTGTTCAACATTCGTCTCCCATGTGTTGTGTGGCTGCTCTAATCTGTTTTAATGGGCGCCAAAGAAATAAGCAGACGTGCTGCTGACATGAACGCGATGCAGACGCAGAATGTGTGTCCCGGATGCCAGAATATCCCACATGCTTCCTTTGCACAGTGCAGGTTGTCTCTGGTTTGTTGTTCCTCATGCTGTGCATGTGTGCTCTCTCTCTCTCACACACACACACATGCGCACACACGCACAGACAGATAGAGGCCCTGCGCCCCTCCTGTGGCGCTGTAGGAGGATCATAAGTGAGGGTTGTGTGGGAATACTGCATTCTCCAAAGTTCTGCATGTTTTCATTTATTGGCTTTTTGAAGAGGTCTTCACATTCTTCACATTACACAGCTGCAGAAGCTGTTGTTGTGGATCCAGCTAATCCAACTGTCAGTGTTTTGGATTTAAACAATATTTCCAGAAAAGGGAAAATGGTGTCTGAATTTTCTTTATGTAAGTGTCAGTTCATTTTACCTGACGTTTGGATTCTCAGACATAACACTTTGAATCAAAACAAAAATGATCTGTTGCTCTACACCCCATCAATCATGACAAAGTAAGTAAGCTGCGCAGAGCTTCATATTTGTGTTCTGCACATTTATGTAGTTTGATTTGGTTCCAGATGATTTATGTGTCAATTTGTTAAATTATAATTTCTGTTTTTTCTTTCTTTATTATTTCTTTTCACTGAGTTGGACTTGGACTTCATGTTAAAGTCCTTTTCTAGTGCCTGAAATTCTTCTCTAAGCCACTAAGGTTGGATGTAATGACTGGGAGTTGCCCCTTTAAACTCATTAAGTCATGACACTGACTCATTTACAGTCTCCAAACTCCTCTAACTACTTATTAATTCAAAGAAGGCAGCATTTAGCTTTGATCAAGGGCAGCTAAAAATGTATTATATCCACTAACAGTACAGGGTGTCAAGCATTATGTTCCACCATGCAGTACAGCTCTTTGTAACCTCTGGATATGTTTAGCAATTTGACCTGTTTTGAAAGTTTCAAGCACCTCAGAAGCTTAGAGTCAAACTTGTGTGAGCGTGTATCAATGATAAAATTAAACACTGAATCCCATTCTTTTCAATTCGACACCAAGACACCTCTTCCTGTGCACTCTTTTAGTTGCGCTCATGATGGTGTGTTGCATTATGGGGGCTTTCAGGTGTGAAGGGTAGAAATCATATGCTCCCTGAGAGACACACCCTTGGTGGTTCTTTAAGGGAACATAGTGTGAGTTAAACCCTGTGATACAGCAGAGTTAAAGGGATGGGAGTGGCAGTTCACACTGTTCACCCCTATTGGTGTGATGCAACCACATTATGTTAAGATGACATAGAGGAAATTTGCATGTTACAGCAGGTCAAGACAGAGCACAGATAGAAAAAGGAAATATAAAGAGATATGTACATAGAATGGACAATAAAAATAGGAATCTGGATCGCACAAATATGAAGCAAGCAGCAGAAGTTTCACTTTCTGAGATCACAGTATTGCATGTTAGGATGTTGTTTGTACGCACAAGTGCAAAAACATTCAAGAATTTATACTTTTTATATTTAAATAGAAATGAGAGATAGAGAAATTGTGCAAAAATCAGCTGTTTGCTGTTAGTGATGTTGAGGATAAGCATCCTTTGTGTAAAAAATGTGTGTACTCGCAGTCCATGTAAAAAAAAGAAAAAAGCAGTAGTATTTGTTGTCTTTGTAGGGAGTAAAAGTTCTTTCTGCAAAGGTTTAGACTGCAGCAGTCCAAATGATATGTTTGATCGGGGAAGTCAAAGATTTTTGAATTGTAGTCTACAAAACCCAGACAGTCACTTAAGTCCCCGTAATAGAACATGCCAGTTTGTAATTGAAGCAGCCAGCCTGCTGCCTGCCCTGTGAGTAAAATCCTCAGGCCTCTGCCAAACACTTCTCAACCCTGCCTGGGCCACACGTGATATTCTTCCTCACAGAGACAAACATGTTTAGCCTAAGTGAAAACAACACCCCTGTAATCTGAGGGTCATGTCGAGGAAATGGGGGCAGCTTGTTTGGGAACTGGGACTGTTATAAATTCTGGCTTTGTGTCTGTGCTCATCGCAATGCAATGACAGCTTTACAAGCTACTACAAAGGGGTGGAAAAAAAGAGATGAAAGTCTTTAAAACTGCCTTCTGGCTTCTACACAGAATTGCTTCTGGGGAAGTTCTTTCAAGCATCTCACGTCATCTTTTTCCTCTCTTTCTTTTTGTGTCTTTATTCTTGTAGCTGATTTTGGCGTTTCTGCAAAAAACAACAAAACCTTACAAAGAAGAGATTCTTTCATTGGGACGCCATATTGGTGAGTAAGACATCACTCAGAGCACTAAAATGGGAAAGACCTTCTCAGGAACAAAAGGTTGGGTGTTATGGATAAAAGTGTTTTCGACAATGCAATTGAGAAACGGCTGTAAAATTCCCGGATGGGAGTGTCTGTTAATTAATACCGCGGATACACACCTGGCAAATTAAGGTATTTCAACACATTGTTGCAACATTTTATCAAATGCATGTAAGGCTTTTAATACAGCCAAGGACACTAAGGTTGGTATAATAAACCACATAATAAAATCTCTCACTACATACCACCTATCACTGCATGAGTTATATAAGCAGGGGATTATTAGTTTTAAGAGCCGACCTCTTGCAACCCACCACTCTTCCATAATACTTGAAATAGTATGATGTTATGTATCAACACGCTCAACCCCATACCTCAACTCGCTACTTTAATCCTCTGTTGTTGCCAAAACAGTGCTGTTCTCTCCTCTATACCTGAACAAATTGAAAAATTCCCTCTGTCACAGTGAACCTTGTCCCATGCTTATCCCCTGACTGAATATGGTCGCAGCCAGTTAAGTATTAACTAGAACAGGTTATCAGTGCATTAGGAATACCCTCCCCGGAATGCTCCAGAAACATGACCATGCCCTTGTTTTACAAAACGGCGATTAGATTATTGCTGATGGATTTGGTGTATAAATCTTCCCTTGAAAGCACAGATAAGCCAAGTCAAACAGTAACAGGCTGCAAACATTTGCTTCTTTGCACTCAAGTAAACATAAAAGCTCTTGGTTATTAGAGCCGTTTTGCAGATTGTCAGCAAACACACGCTGACCGGAGAAGTGTGCTCGGTGTTGACACAAAATAGTGAGTAGGAGAGAAGACAAAGGCTACTGCCCCGCCCGCAGAAATCATCTGTCAGTCACTTCCTGCTGCCTCTCAGAGAAAACTGAGTTAATAAGTTGTGTTTTTTTAAATGATATCACATTAATTTCAGATGTTTTTAATATCATTTAAAAATATCCTTTTACAGTCTAAAGTAATTGTAAACTAAATGGCATGACCAGAGATAGAATTTTGAAAGAGCTTTGCACTCAAGGAGATTTTTAAAGATAAACATTATTGTGCACCATTCAAGTTTAATTGACAATTCAGTGTCAGAGTCTATGCAATGTTCCCTGTAAGTGTTTTTCCTTTGTTTTCTCAGGATGGCTCCAGAGGTGGTGATGTGTGAGACTATGAAGGACGCTCCGTATGATTACAAGGCCGATATCTGGTCTCTGGGAATCACTCTGATCGAGCTCGCCCAGATCGAACCCCCGCACCACGAGCTCAACCCCATGAGGGTGCTGCTGAAGATTGCCAAGTCAGAGCCTCCCACCCTGGAGCAGCCTCATAAATGGTGAGGATGCATCGACAGTGAATCTGAAGGCAAATGTTGCATTTTGGTCCTTAAATGTATGTGTATGTGCAAGCTGGGAATTGAAATAAGGGTTGGATTATCCTTAAATTTGAGTAAATGGGGGGAAAAAAAAGAAAACTAACAAGTATGTACAACTTTTTTGCTGAATCTGAGTCAACAGAAGGTTTTGTCCTCCTGTCGAGATCTCATCATGTCATTTTGTTTTCATCCTGTTACCACATTTTTGCACATTTTTGTCTTGTAATCTACTTGAAAGCCTTCATAAATCACTTTGTCCTCCCTCTCATCGCCTACAGTCCATTTTGCCCTCGCTGAAATTACAGCAACAACTCAGCAGACAGGCGGGACTTAAACGAGTGCCAAACTGTAACTTTTTCCCCAATCAATTTTATGAGCCTGCAGCAAATCTAGCGGAGCAAAAGTAAAGTTATCAGGTGCTGAAAGGAGATTTGGGATGGGGAGCTGACTCATCATCCCTGTTGAAAGCTTTGTTTTACGAAGCCCAGCTGCGTTCCAAAATGATCCACATGCACCAAAATCACATATCTGCATATGATGTGTCGAAAAGTTTTATGTTGCAGCCAACCCTCCATCACTTCTCTCCCTCTTCCTCCATTGCTCTTCTTTTTGATTAACGTTTACTTGTGTTCCCTCAAGGTCGCAGGACTTTAATGACTTCCTGAAGAAAGCTTTGGATAAAAATCCAGAGACTCGTCCCACGGCGCAGCAGCTCATGGAGGTAAAAATGCCTTATTATAACCAGCAAATGTTATGCAATTCTGCACTTTGGTTTATGATGAAATATTGTCCTCGCTCTGTTCTTGTTTTGCAACGACACTCATAGTCCTCTATTTTAAGACCTGAATAGAGTCATTAAAGTCAGGAAGGTGAGTGATACCCTGTTCAGGACAGTGGCATGTGAGTGGAAGTGGAGAGCAGGTGGGCAAGAGTGGGCATGAAACGGAGTAGGGTCGGGGTAAAAAGTGAAAGAACAAAGCTAAAAACTTGGAAGAAAGGGGAATAAAAAGTCAGGATTATTTGATCACCTTTGTCCACCTTTAAAGCACCCTCTTGGCCTTTTTCAATGTTGTAATCTAAAGAACAATAGAGGTTCACATGCTAGGTTTCTAGAATGATCATAAAAATGTCATGCTTCTGTTTTTACAGTCCCCTTTGCTTCCCAACAGCAAATGCACATAATTTCAGTCCAGTGATGATGGTAAGGAAGGAGAACTCAAGCGTTTACATGTAAGTGCGCTTTGGCACAGCTAAAGAGAAGCTAATGACAGAATCACTGCCAGTAAAACATGAATATCTGAGGATGAGCTTTGGCAAACGTTTCTTTGAGATCCAGCATCCTGGGGCAAAGAAAAATGAGAGAAGAAGTGAACAGGGTGTGCGCAGCGTCTATTAAAATTCAGAGCCACGGTTTCCTGTCTGCATCCCACAGCTGAGGGAATGCCAACTATTTACATTCCCACCCTCAGCCAATAGCATGTCTGGATTCCCCTGAGCTTGCCACCTCTGGCCAATTAGAGAGAAGCAGAGATGAAACTCCTCGACCCAGGGCCGGCTGGGAATTGTGCATGTGCTCTCCAGTGGGGGGAAAAGAGACGGGCGCGGTCGGGTTTTTGGTGCCGCGCTGAAGGTTTTAGATGTTTATCATGCCTGCTGCTCCTAACGGCTGTCAGTGATTATTTACTGTAGATAGTTGTGCAATGATGACATTAAATTCTGCTGTGCAATGAATGTGGAATGATGTCAGTTTGCAGGAAGTTACCATCAGCGTGTGTGAGAAGTTCGGGGTCAAACTTATTATTCATCGCAGTGTATGAGGGCGTGGAAAGCAGATGTAGCGGAGAACATGAACGGGCCGCTAAAAATGAATCATAGATAACATTGTCTGGAGTTTAGGTGCTGGACTGTGTGAGATGTGCGTGACTGTACAAAAAGAGGAAAAGGAGAAAGCTTCATAAAATCTTTGTCATCAGCCTTTTTTGTGCTTCAGTTCTAAACTTGTCTGAACCCCTGGCCTTTTGTCTGTCCCACATGTGTGCTCGTAAAGACAGTACACAAAACAACATGACACAGTATCAGTCAGTGTGGCTGTGGGCTGGCGTGGGACCATCTGGATGACTTGTTCTAATTATGTTGGATATACTCACAGCTACTCCTCCCACATAGTTTCTCATGGTCAGGATTTATTCTGTGTTTTTTGGCATAGCTTCCATTCATGTGTATTTTTTTTCTGATTTTCTGTTTCTGATCATAGCGTGTCTGTACTGAGCATTCGGCTGTTTTATCTCGAAGCCAGGACTTTGGAGTTGTTCCGCTGCATTGACGTGTGAAGGCACAAACACATACACGTGTATATTTACACTTCTTTACTTCTGAGAAGCCTCACTGACGTTATGCATTCCTTTATACCTGAGCCCAACCAAAGATAGTCTGTTATAACACAAAATCCCCCCACTGTATGCTGCGCCAGTGATGTGATATGGTATACACTTCCTGTCTTTAAGTGGACATGGTCACATTTCCCATAGAGACAGTTAGGGAACCACCATTCCTCCACCTTGTCTGTAAGTGTTATTAACGCTGTGTGAATGGATAAAAGCAGATGAGTTTTGTGTCGCATGTTATTTATCTTGAAAAAAGTTAATTTTCTCCTGATTCATGTCTGAAAAATGCCTTTTTTTTTGTCAGAATATCTGGGATATGTGTGTTATGAAAGATGGGTCCAATGTGTACCTTGGTGATGATAAGCTGAATAGAATTGGTCATAATCTGTGATCATGTTCCTTTCGTCAGTGAGATCGAATGGATTTAAGACTGCTTCCTGTCTCCTAAAGGGGCGGGGCCGTGACGAAACCTCTGACACTGATACAGGAAATGAACATTCAGTGGGAGGACTCGATTCCTATTAACCATCTCTCATCCAACTCTTACCCTGAGTAACTTAGTTCTGAATTTGGGGTGGAGGGGTGGGAGGTGGATACAGGATAATATCGCAATATTTTTTGTGAAGATATTGTATCAATTTGTAGACACCAAGTGTCAATAATTATTTACATAAATTCTTAATAAATCTTGCAGGCGCAAACTCAACTTTACGTCTTATTTGATGAAACCGATGATGTTGACAAAGTTTTATTTTGGAAAAAATGATTTGCAGTCAAAAAAGGTGAAAAAAAATTGCAATATATGATATTGCAATACTCAACATACGCCCATATTGTGATAATATTGTATCGTGACTTAAGTGTCTTGATAATATCATATCGTGGGCCTCTAGCGAATTAAGGCACAGATATGAAAGTTAAGGAACAGGTGCATGTCGTTCTAAAAACAATGTGGAATTTGGTCTGCTAATTCGCTGGCAATCCGAATGATCAACAGTTGCAGCAGCAGCAGCTGAGATACTTCTTAAGATATTTCATATTGCCCAATTGCAGCAACTGAAATTCAAACTCCTTCTTACAGTCATTACTTGGTCAAATCTTAGACAGTCTTCCTATGCTGTAAATGTGCTGCTTAGAAATCAAAGAAGACAGAATGTTTTAATGAAGTCCCTCTACAAAGACAAAATTGCCTTAGAATTACCAAATTTAAAGGTTTTCTCAGTATTGAAGGAATCTTGTGATAGTTGCCTGTGCATCCATAGTTATGCTGCACCCATAGAGGAGGGGCCCGCCATCTGTCTCTGCACTGATATGATGCAGGTGAATTAAATTGTCTGCAGTGCTCAAGGCATTGAAGAAATACATTTTAAAAAGTGAATTACCTATT
>JAQLOL010000006.1:19190731-19206623 GCA_029783665.1 Naso thynnoides | reverse complement strand
TTACTACTAAGGTGTTTTTCAGGAGCGCAGCAGACTGTAGGGATGTTTTGTTTGTTAGTTTACCGTAGCTTATAGTCTGCTCATTTCCAATTGTGCATCCCAGGCCAAGAAGAAGCACTACGATGTGGAGCTGGAGAACCTGGAGAAACACCAGAAGCAGACTATTGAGAAGATGGAGGGAGACCACAGTGTTAAACTCAAAGAAGAGACCAAACGCATCAAAGCAGAGCAGGAGCGTGACTACCACAAGTTCCAGGACCAGTTAAAACAAAAGAAAAAGGAGGTATGTGTAAGATACGTCTGTGGGGAATAAATTAGTTTAGTCCTGTTAAATCATAACAGGATGTGAGGGGAGGAATGAAAATGGGTTCAACTCATTGACTACAACCAAAATGTGTCTTCTTGTTATCTAATTAGGTGAAACAATCTGTTGATAAGATGCATAGAAGTCAGCGTAAAGACACCTTGAAGCTGAGAATGAATTCTTTCCAAGATATGAAGATAAGAGAGGTAAGTTTTTGGTCAGTGGTAGTTTGGGCTTATTGTATCTTCCTACATTCTTACCTGAACTGGTTTTGAAACCAACCATTCCCTCCCTCCCTTTATGTCTTCCTCTTTCTGTGTTTTAGGAGAGCAAATTCTTGACCACTCAGAAGGAATACCTGGACACAACTCTGAACAGAATCACCTCTAACAACAAGAGAGAGATTGCAGAGACGGAGAGGGAATGCCTGAACAAGAAACACCACCTAATCAGAGGTACAGTACCAAGTACCAGTACCGTAACACCAATTCTTAACTAGACGTGATGCGAGTGAGCAAGCGAGCAAACAGCTGACGACTTTCGTTTTTTTTCAATGAGGATGTCCTAGCTGGCACTGTGCAACAGCGAGCAGCAGCAGTGATGTGTTGCTTGCTGGAAATATCGCTCGCCTTGGCTCTATTTGAGCAAAGTTTCATGCACTTGGCCTATTCTGATTGGCCGAAATCAACGCTGACGTCTTTCCGTTTCTGCACTCCGCCTGTCAACAATCAGCATGAAACATCAACTAAATGAAATATCACAGTGTTCTAATCATAAAAAAAAACAATTGTTCTAGCTGACGAGATGATTGAAACTTCATTACATTTCATTCGTTATTAATTAATAATGTAACGTCCAAGCTGGATTAGAGCCCACCCCAAAGAGTCAAGGGTCAAAACCACAAGGAATGAGCACACAGGGATGCGCATTGGAAACCTCTCGTAACACAAGCAGCTGCAGTATCCATTTAGCTTAAGGGCCGGGCCCGCTAGCGAGTGGACATGCAGCTGTTTTTATGTGTTACAATAACTTAGATATGTACTCATTTTGGAGGAAGAGATCACAACTAACGGGGGGAAATAAAACTCAGCCGCTCCCTCTGCTGCAACATCGCTGGGAGTTAGTCTGGACAGTGTATCACGCTCCATCATCTAGAGGTCCCTCGCCTCTAGTTTGGAGTGGGTGGAAGTCTTATTGTTCTTAGCTCACCCTTGGTTAAGTGGGATGATACTTTTGTTGTACACTCAGTAAGCCTTGGTAATTTCTTGTATCCTGCCCTTGCTTGGTTTAGAGCGGGAAGCTACAATATGGGACATGGAGGAGAAGAACCTTTACGAGAGACACCAGTTATTGAAGCAGCAGTTGAAGGACAAGTACTTCCTCCAGAGGCACCAGCTTCTCAGAAAGCATGAGAAGGTAAATGAGTGCACTGCAAATCGTTTTGCCATGATACCTTTGCATCCACCGTTCTACACCCATTTTACTTTTGGTATAATTAAATGAACAAGTCTTGAATCTGGAATTATCTTTCTCTTGTAGCAGAGTTGATTGATAAGTTCATGGCCTAAGTTAGAGGTACTCAAGTACCTAAAGCAGAAATACATTCTGCATAATCACCCAAAGAGCTGGGCTGCTCTTGCATGTAATAACAGCTCTGTCAGTTGTCTCCTACCTGTGGCCGCAGACTTCAGTCACCCCCCAATACTCACTGCAAACATGTCAAAGGAATTTCACCATTGCTCTATTTTTTGTGTCACTACAGGAGCAGGAACAGATGCAGTGCTACAATCAGCGAATGATCGAGATTCTGAAAAGCCGGCAGCAACAGGAGAAGAACCGACTGCCCAAGATCCAGCGCGGCGAGGCCAAGACCCGCATGGCCATGTTTAAGAAGAGCCTCCGCATCAACTCCACAGGAAGCTCCTCTGAGGACCGAGAGAAGATCAAACAGGTAAGATTGGAGCAGGTTTCCTGCCATATATAAGCATGAAATTTATTGTTTTGTTTTCTTTTTAACTTGCTTTCTCTTTCCTTTTTAGTTTTCTCTGCAGGAGGAGAAGCGGCAGAAGGGGGAGAGGCTGCACCAGCAGCAGAAACATGAGAACCAGATGAGAGAGATGATCGGCCAGTGTGACAGCAACGTCAGAGAGCTGCAGCAGCTACAGGTGAAACATCTTTTACCCGTATCACTTCTCTGTCCTTTGTGTCACATCTCCATGCAAGTCTTAAGCACTTTATGAGCAAAGTAATTTCTTGTAGTTGTTAAAAAATGCTTGTTTTGTGCTTCAGAATGAAAAATGTCACCTGCTGGTTGAGAATGAGACTCAGAAGCTCAAGCATTTGGATGAACAACACAACCAGGTGCTGAAGGAATGGAGGGATCATCTGAAACCCAGGAAGAAGGTAAATGTTTCCGTACAAATGTCACTACAGTGTGTTATACAAAACACATTTCAAGGTCTTTTTGCTTATCTTTTTGGCTCTAAAAACTAGTGTTAGGAGTAAGATGGCTTGGTCAGACAGATTAATACATATTTTGGTTTCCACTCTTCTCCTCCAACCCTCCCAGGCGCTTGAAGATGAGCTTAACATGAAGAAAAGGGAGCAGGAGGCCTTCTTCAGGATGAGCGAGAGTGCAGATTGCCCAAACCCGAGTTCTCCCAACAGACTCTCCAAGTTTGTGCCTTACCAAGAACCTTCCGCCTCATAAAAACTCATGAAAAGCCACTGTGATGTGCCGCGAAATCTCCTGGCCACAGTCACAGTCACCAAAACACACACAGGCGTCACAAATGGCTGCTGCCTCAGTCTTAATTGGCTTTTTCTTTAATGGCAGCGCACATATCCCTCCATTAAGTTCCCTTATTATTTTAGTGAATATTTATGTTCTAACTCCTGTTCTAAGGGTTTTTTTTTTTTTGGATGGTATTTGATTTAAGCATGAGCTTCACATACATCAGTGATATAGTATTGCCTCCCATACAGTGTTTTAATTTCCTTCTTCAGTTTCTGCTTGTAATGGCTCACCAGTGAAACTTGAACATGAGTTTGGATGAGCTGATGATACCACACTAATTAATAGTCCCAAGAAAATAATGAGGAAGAAAAACATTGTTTGGTTGGTTAGCTTGTGGTCTCTTGGGACTTAGCAAAGTCATTTCTTTTTGCAAATGGGAGAATGCTTGTTTCTATGAAAGCTGGTGAGCCAGTAACTAAGCACTTTTTGTTTAACCCCAAATTGTCAATGCCGTCTTCCAAATAGCATGGCCAAAACCAGGCCAGCAATGTAATATTTGACCAACTATTTTTTCATTTCTGTATGTCTCGGCTGACTAATCTGTTCAGTCCATATTTCATATGGCAGCTAAAGTCTGCCTTTGTTAATTTTCACTGATAAAGAACAACCATAGCCAGATTCATCACTGTAAAGGCAACTTTAAATATATTTCTCTTTTTAACAAACAAACTCATGGTATGAAGGATGTGCTTATTATTTTGTATCATGTTAGAAACGGGGGATAAAGCAGAATCTAGATCTAGTTTATTTTAAATGATTATTTAGGAACGAGATTTTAAGACACAAGGTCAGACCAAGTGTTGCAGTCATGACGTTTTGCGTTTTTTCTGTCGTATTTTTACTGTAAAATCAGTCACACTGGATGGGAACTGACAAAGCCAAAGCAAAATACTGTTATTGTTTGAAGGATGTTAGATAGGGAATAATTTAAAAAAATGTATTAAGTATGTAATTGTTGTACCATGTGCAGTAAATGCACTGCCTGCTAACCAAAGTGCAATATTAATGTATGTTTCTGCTAAGCTTAAAGAGGTTAGTTTTCCTAAACTTTGCCTTCAGTTGCACTGAGAGGGAGATAATATGAAGAGTTCAATTCCAAAAACAGATGATTCAACCTTTTGAAAGAAATGTCATTGTTTTGATTCTTTCTTCATAATTTAAATGCCTGAAAAGCAATAATTCAGTTTTTATATTTTTTTTTTTTAGTTAATGATCGCTTTTGGAGCATAACTCTTCATATAATTTTTAAGGGCGTGCAACAATTCAGTCTGCTGTACGACGCCTCTTGACATTTAATCTTAAAATGAAACGCAGTTTGCAGCTGAGGAACTTGTTGCCTGGATGAGTGAGAGGAAGTTTTTTTAGAGCAGTTTGGCCTGCAGATTTGCATTGAACCAGGTCAGCAATCAGGTACCGCTTAATCTCTCTCTCTCTCAAAAGTATTTAAGTTTGTTGTAAAGATTCTCTTTCCTGTCTTGTTTATAGGCTCTATCTTTGCCTTCCTCTCTGCCTCAGTTTACATGGCATTGTTTGTATGGAGGTTTGTGAGTGTGAATGAAACTGTATCAGAAGGAACCACTGTTGTAAATAACTCTTAATAAAGGCAGATTTTCTAATTAATTGATTGTGGTGTAGTCTCTTTTTACAGTGTGATGTGATTTTTACATCAAGGTTGGATTGATTCTCCTCCCTAAATCTGGACAAGACATGGATTGTGTATCACAAGTTTTAGTCAGTTTTCAAGTAATTCTGATATCACACCGTCTGTAGGAAGAGTCCTGTTTAAAAAATTAAATCTGAAGTACTATTCTGAGACAATAGAGGAGGATCACCTTATACATTAAAGTAAGTTTAAGTTCCTTCCAGACCTTTTTTTAATGACCCAGTTTCATATCGTCATTTCTAATAGTGTTTGTTCTCATGACTCTCTATAGGTCGCTGGCTCCTGCAGCCTGAAAGGATTGGACCAGTGTAACAGGTGGGTTGACACAATTTAGTTGGAGCTGCATTCCCCCCAAACTTCTTTGGGTAGTTTACTTTGATTCTAAGTCATGTATCTGAGTATGTTGCATAGGTAAGTTTTATCAGAGCTTTTCCCATGAAAAAAGCTACCAGCTGTGGCTGGTTAAAAAAAAAACCCAATGAGACTAAACAGTAACTTTGCAGGATGTAAAACCACAATACTGAGGATAACAAGGCCAAAAAAACACTCAAGATGAGGGGACTGCAGCGTGTGTGGGTTCATTAGGCTAAAAAAAGTGAACTATTTCTCATAAAGTCCTTTCTTTGTTATTTGAGTTTTGGGAAATGTCCTTATAGGCAAATAAAAGTTAAGTTCATTTTCACTCAACAATGTTACTAGTGGTAAGAGACTCAAAGGGTGTACCTTGAAATACCAATTTATTATTTCAACACAAAAGAACATTTAAGTTTTCGGCCCAGTTTTGACTTGTTCAAAAAAACCCAAGACACAACCCAAAAAATATTCCAGTGGTGAAGATATTACTTAAAAACAAAAAAACTTATTAGACACAGTATGACAGCTGTACTGAAAATCAGAAACTTTTATTGACTTAAGTAAAAGACTCAATGTAATGAAAAAAATACATAGCAAAAAAGTAAATAAGATTACAATACTGAAATGACTAANNNTACTGAAATGATGACACCATCAACTACTTGTCTTCCACTCTATTTTCTTGCATTTTGTCAACATACCAAAACCCCATAAGCATAATTAACCTTGTCATTTTTTACTTGTTTTCTTTCAGTTGAAAGCTATAATTTTTGTAATAAAACATGGGTGGAAGTTTGAGTAACATAATAGCGACTAAAAGCAGAACAGAATCAATGTTACAGCTTGGAGCCTTGTCGTTTTTTTTTTCTTCTTTTCTCCCATTTTGCCTTTTTTATTTAGTAAAGCTAACACTTACAAAATGTCTATAATTGTTTGTAAAATTACTATCCAGTTTCACATTCTTGTCTTAATTTTTTTTTTGTTTGTTTATCTCTTGGCAGAAAACAACCCTCTATTTCCTTTAATTGTCAAATTCTGTAAATTAACCAACCAACCAACCAAATTCCTTGTGTTTTTTTCTTCTTATCCCTTCATCCATACAGAGTACAAGAACAGATGAGCCATCAAAGAAAAGTAACAACAGCTAAGATACGCCTCTCATTTCTGTACAATAAAAATAATTTGCTATTACTGACCATGCTTGAGACCAGTCAAGCATTAATGTTAAACATTTTTATACAATGGTCATACTTTCCTGTTATTTGAGCACCAAACTTCGGTTCAGAACAGACACTGTACACTTACAACACTGTTTGTCATTGCACAAATCACTGTAGATTTAAAATTTCTTATTTCTTAGGGCCAACATCTGGTACAGATATGCAGATGTGTTTCACAAGCCGCATTTCACAAGCCGCATTTCCCAATTCTTTTTGGGTGTGAGATAACCTTGTTACACTTTGAAAGAGAGCTTCTTTTCACCTAAACAGTTGGGATGTGCTAGCCTCTTCTATGCATTGGTGGACATTTGTTAGTAGAGAACCTGGCTAATAAAATGAATAATGAAACTAAGAAATAAAAACGCTCTGTGGCATTCTTCCCCTTCCTTCAGCATGTGCAAACCTTACACCTACTTTATCTGAAATGACTGAAAAAGTGCATGTCTGTTAAAGACACTGCGACATTAATAATGCAGTTAACAAGAAAGCATTACAATAGCACAAAAACTAATATGCTTGTTTTAAGTATAACAAACAACACTTCCTACTTGGCAAAGACATCAATTTTAAGTAAAGGCGAAAAGCACTTGAAAGCCCATATATAGTCACTAAACTCGCCCAGTGAGTTTATTTGTGGTTCATCTTAAAAGGCTTCAGCTGTGTTTCATCTACTGCAAGGGAAAGACTGGCTTGATTGAAGCATTTAGTGTATTTTTCTGTGATGTAGATTTTTTGATTTTTAGAGGGGTTTTTTTTTTTATTCCAACAAAGACCGTCTACAGTTGCATACAGTATATTAAGCACTGAAGCACTTTGCATATAACATAGAGGCACCGTATCATAGAAGGCATGGGTGGAAATACATTTACTACTGCTGTTCTAGCGGCTTACCTTTACACCTACAAATTCATGTAATTAGATAAAGACAAAAAGAAGTAAACATCACAAGACTCAACAAGGTCATGTGTTATTGCTGGTTCAGTTTAGGTAGAATATTCTTATCAAAATTAAACAACAAAAATGTGTAAATTAAAAAAAAAGGTACCTATAAATAAAAATGCTAAAAGCTACAAACTAGTGATACTTTGTTTAAATCCTTAGTTTTAATCATAGGCTGTGGTTTTGGGAGCACAGTCACACTAAGGTTTCTTGCTCAAGTAATTCGAGGGGATCCAGCCCTCGACTTCTTCTTGAAGATTTTTACAGAACCACCAGCCGCTGCAGTTTTTTTCAAGCACCTCAAAAACTGTACCCACCTTGAAGCTGGATGTGTTATCATCCCCTTCAAAGTCTGCCACAGCTAGATACAGCTCATCCTTACTGGGCTCCTTGAGTAGAGGCGGAAGCTTGTCCTTGGGTGGGCCGGGCTTCTCACTCTTCACCAGGGGCTTGGGAGGAATTGGGACCTTGTTTACTTTGGGCTCTTCTTTCTCTTTGTTTGGGGCAAAACCTTTGGGTTTAGGGGGAGGGGGTCTGCTGAGTTGGGGTGGTGCAGCCTTGGGCATATCCTGGGCAGGTGGAGGTTTGAGCTCAGTTGGGCTGGATGGGTTCTCCTTCTTTGGAGGAGGAGGTCTCCTTGGCGCCATGCTCGGGGGTCTTTGAGGGGGTTCCTTGTGAGGAGGCACTGCTGGTTTTGCTGGGGGGGATGAGCTCTCTTGGCTATGACCATTGATGTGTTTTGGGGGGAATTTTGACTCATCACAGTGCTTACCATTGTTGAGAGTAGGCATATGGACGGGGGAGGAGCTAGTGGGTGAACTGGATTGGGAATTATTTACTGCTGCTGAGGTGTCTGATGCAGAGCCGACATCCACAGGCTTTGATGGCCTGAGCTTGCTTCTCAGATTGGTGATGTCCAGTTTGTTTTCTGCCGGAGGATCTGGCTTGGCAGCTGGAGCAGGTTTAGGTCGGATCACAGGCTTTGGCTTCATAAACACTGCTGGGCCAGCTGCCTCTGATTTCTCCTCCTGGGGTTCTGATTTGGGTTTTGGTGGTTGTTTAGGTACAGGTTTCAGATTAAACTTCTTCACCTCCTTGGCAGAGATCTTGTGGCCACATTCAAGACCCATCTCATTCCTAAGAAGAAGAGGTTTGCTTTTATCTTCTTTCTTTGTCTCTGTTGGTTTGTCTTGTTTGAAGGGGGCTGCCTTGGGTGTAACCAGTGGCACAATGACACCAGGAGCTGGAGGTTTAGGGGGCAAAGGTTTGGAAAGATCAGATCTTGGTCTCTCTGCTACCTCCAATTCAAAGCTCTTATTAATGGACTCCCTTCGAGGTGGCAAAGCTGGTTTCTCCTCAGCTGGAGGGGCAGCAGGGGCTGGGGGTAAAGGACCTGATGACCCCTTGCCAGCACCTGACTTCCAATCTCTCAACTTAGGCCGGGCACAGGACTCAGGAGCTGTAGTTGGCTCATCTGGTAAAGGTTTGGACCAGCTGTCATCTGTGCCTGAAACATCTGCAGAACCACTATCTTCCAATCTCAGCTTTTCCATCTCATTGGGGAGAGGGGCAAGGAAATTAGGCCGCAGGGCATTGCTAGTCTTCTTGTACTTGTCAATAAAGGTGGCGGGGGCCCAGCCCTCTTTGTCATCTATTTGGATGTACCACCAACCACTTGCATTTTTCTCAATCACCTGGTAAGAACAAATCACTCAATTTAATTTAAATTAATAACAGAAAAAAAAATAAAAGACAAACATTTATTCAAACCAAATATTTCACTATATTCTTTATTTCAATGACCCACCTCAACTTTGACTCCAGCTTGGAAGCTGATACCATCAGGGATGGTGGTCTGGAAGTCTGCTATGGTATAGAACTCTTCCTCAACCTGAGGAGGAACAGGAGGCTTGGGAAGGTTTGTACCACGCGGCTGTGGAATGTAAAAGACGCACATTCAGTGAAAGTAAAACTTGAGGTAGAAAAAATGAGAGATATCTTCAAATGTAGTATAATCCCCTCTTTATGAAATAGAGTTTTGAACAGGTTCTCTTACAATGGTAAGATCTCTGCGCGGTGGAGGTCTGTGTCTTGCTCCCACCTCTGTGAAGGGAAAAGGCATTAAGCAGTTAATAATTTTGTTACTTACAGCAGCTAAACAGACATAGAAATACAAACGTTTACTACATTTGAAAGTCATGTCATACTTTTGCTGTCAGAGAAAAATGAGAGTCGGTTTTCTTTATGGCTGTTGTCCCGGTTCTCCCTGGTTGCATTGTTTTGCTGGTTCTGTTTGGAAACCCCATCAAGGTCGTTGGTGCTGGCATGAGCAGCGGCGCCTGCCAGCTGCTTCTGGCTCTGGATGTCAGACTTCTTCAGGTAGGAGGCTGGGGCCCAGCCCTCCCGGCCCTGGTACCTGTTAGAGGTAAAGATTTAGAATCAGAATTTCTCTAACATCTCTCATAGAAGGGTCATTCGGCAGGGACACCAGCACAAGTACGGAAAAGGATCAGATAAATAAAAAAACTTTACAGGCAGTAGTGATGTATGTGAACTAAGAGTGCAATACAGTCTGTTTGCAACATAAACTTCTCTGTTTAGCAAAAACACTGAAAAACGTTTACAGTTCTTGAATTCATGTCAATGACTTCGTTACCTGATCTTCCACCAGCCCTCCAAATTCTTCTGAATCACTTCAACAATCATGCCCCTCTCCAGGTCAATCTCATCCTCGTCCCTGGCCGAGTATGGGTAAATCACCGTGTACTTCTCTTCTGGAGTCAGAAAGACATTATTGTTAACTATTGGATTATAATAGTGTTTTGAGGATTGCTGTGTATAGGTTCAAAAACAGGGGAGCACAAAGAAATGCTGATGAGGGGATAGCTTGGGAGATAAAGCTCATGGTAGCGCGCTTGGATTACAGAGGCTTGCAGTGTTTCAAAGATTCAAATGCAATCTGTAACTCAAAGGGTGTGTAGTGCTTCACTGAATGAAATTGTCTGAGCTGTCTGTTAGTATGCAAATTACTTCTCTATTGGGACAATCACTTAATAATTTAGGATGAGTTTCTGTCAATGACATAAGTGCGTTGGCTTTATATCAGCTAACCTATTAAGGCTTGAGCAGCATCTTGTGGAGTGAGAGGATGTAAGATACACATATGTGCGACACGAAAACACACATTCATCCCACACAAATACTGACCACAAACAGAACAAACTTGTTAATCAGCTAAAACTACATTAGCCATTTCTTCTATTATATATTATAGTCTTTCTATGAAATTCTACAAATCTATCAAGTATTTACTTCTGGTTAGTGGAAATAATACGTTTTCTTATGTATTTTTTTAAAATCAGATAACATGTACAATCCACTGTGCATGCAAGGATTTAATTTCCATGCTAGGATTTCTCATGCAACAAACATGTCACGCATACACATGGACAAGCATGCCACAGTTATGTATAAATGTGTGTGCACAAACACACATTTAGAATAGGGGGAGAAGAAAGGCGTGCGCTCCACCTTGCCCAAAGCCTGTGCTGAATAGATCCCCTAAAGTTCTGCGGCGACCCATGTGCCTTGGCAATGACCAGAATCTCCGAGGCACTGACATCCCAGCACAGTAAGTGGGGCAAAATAGGAAGTGAACATTACATAAGCCATTTGAAGGATTTTAAAAAAAAATCTTAAATGAAAGCATTGAATTAGTAGACCAAGAGGAAGTTAAGCTCTCCTGGCAGTTGTGGTGCTGTGTTATCCATTCACTGTTACTGAACTCTCCAGGTTTATGCACATTTAATCAGTCTGAATCACACTGTTACAGGTTCCATACATGCCAGGTGGGCTTTTTCTTCTCATCTGAATCCCTTTTTAGTCTTAAGCCCAATGTGTTGCCCTCACCAGTGTGCTGGAGATAGCTTAATATTGGGACCCGACCGATTTGTGATTTTTGAGGCCGATATCAACATTAGGGAGCCAAATTTTACAATATCTGATATATCAGCCAATATAATATAAATTTCATATCATGGTCATATGTGGTTATCCAATACTTGTTACAGAGTTATGTAATGAGGGCAGGGTATCTTACATTTAAACAAACTTTAATCTAAACATCTGAGCATTAAACAGTAAGCGCTTAATTATTAAAGAGGGGACCACCCTCTGCTGGACAAACCATGTAATTACACAATTCAAAATCACAGGTCCAAGCATTTTTTCCAGCCTTAAAAAACAGTTTTAATATTGGCCCATATCTGAGAACATATACAACTATACTGACATGTCTGTTTTATGCCTTTATCAGGCGATAATATTGGCAAACCAATACATCCATCAGGCCCTGCTCGATATGGGTTGCTCTTAGAATAGCAAGTTGTAGACCATATTTTTTGTGGGGCGTTTGGGATGATGGGAGTATGTTCTTGGGACTATAAATTATTACTGGAAAACTAAAGCGTACTAGCATAGAGACAACACACTTTATGAGCTCCTTCAATTGCTATATTAATTTCTTATCTTTATATATTATAGCGAAAATGTCAAGAAATGTGAATACTAGATGTGGATAACCTGATTCCACCACTCTGAGGAGTGACCTTTCCAACAAAGACAGGGCAGCCAGCTCAATGTCCACTTTCAAACCACATACAGCTTTGGTTTGCCAGGACCAGAAATATGGTCTGTAATTTTCATACTGCCTGGGTACCCTTCTTTGCTTGGCTGGGCTGCTATTATGTGCTGTACGGTATTATTACAGTGTATCACATCATTTACATCTGGCTTTTTTACGGAATCCAACCCAAAGTTACGCCACAGAAGGCATTTCTTTACATATCTGATTATGTAAGGTTTACATATTACTGTATTGAGTGCTCTATAATTTAGGTATTTTAACATATTTGGACTGTGGTTCTTGGAGGCAACACACACCTGCAAAATGTGCACACCACCACTATCGCCTACACACTAGCCATGACTTGGATTAACTCACATCAACTCTCAAGTAAAGCAGCAATTTTATCACAGTCACTCCTTGGATTTGCACATCACTGTGCCATGACTACTTCTTTGATTTAAACGGGCTGTTCTGGTATGTGCTCATGAGTCAAATGGTGCATGTCAAATGATTCTGGACTATGTGTGGTGTGTGTTGCACTTAAAAAGGCAACATAATGACAACAGCAAAAAAACAGCTCTGTCAAAAACTGCTTCAAAGTACACTTCAACTTCGACTTGCTCTTACTGTTCCAACCAGAATTCTTTTGCATCCATTCGGGTGTGAGTAAAGGCTTAAAGGCCTCTTCATTTTAAACCTTTCCTTGAGAAAATATTGAATCTTATAATTGCACCTAAATGAAAAGCTTTACGTACCTTCTTCTCCTGGAAAAGTGAAGTCATCAGGGTCATCCTGTGCCTCAAGGCATGTAGCAGGGACCCAGCCCTGGGCATCCTCTGAGCTAACAAACCACCATCCTAAATAAGCAGAATATTGACACATTTACATTCAAGAGATTGGTTTGATGTATCTTGGAATTATCATTCAAAGAACACAAATATACATTGGGCATTTCAAAAATTTCATATTTAATTCAGCAATATGAACAATGAAATAGACAAAAGTCAAGTCAAGTCTAAAAGTGACGGAAATATAGTGAAAAAACGTCCTGTTGCCATTCATATCTTAAGAAGTCTGAGTGATATTTAAGTCACATGCTTCAAGGTCATAAGATATTCAATTGCACTTTGTTGGCTTCTCTCTTTACTATTTATACGAGCTTTACCATTTCAGCTAGACCTAAAAACTTTTCACTTATAGTATTCAGAATAGTATGGACCTTACCAGATTCATTTTTCTCAATGACCTCCACCACCTGACCCACATGCAGGCTGATCTCAGAGCTCTCCTGCTTCTCGTAGTCTGTGACTGCCACATACTGGTCCAGCAGAAGAGGGTCTGCTGCGGTGGAATCTCCTGTTGAGGAGAACAAATCAGAATGGAGGCTCATTTATAGAATTCCTTTTCCCTTTCTGCTCCTTTATTGTTAGCCACGCTAGGGACGAAATGTCAATATATATTAATAAGCCTCCACTCATTAACTTCTCCTTTCACTGACTGTGGGAATATTTGTAAATGTGATATTAAAGGAATGTGATGAGAGAGATGAAAGATTTTGAGTTCAAAATTTCACTTTTAGGAACTTTACTAAAAATTATTTTAAGCAAGGTCCTTGCAGCCAAAATGCATTTGCAGGTACAACAGTAAGTGAACAACTGTTTTGTGATAAAATGCCAATAATAATTCCAAGGTCAAAATGTTAACATAAGCTTTTGAGTGACAAGTTTAAGTGAGAGGAGACTTATCGAGAGCATGGAGATTCACCCAGACATGAAGCAGAGGAGGAAGCGGACGTGATTGGAGAGATGCTGTGAGGGAAACAATGAACTGACAGAGGAATCATGGGAGTTGTACAGAATGGGAGTGAAAAGGAGTGATTCAAAACTGTGTACAGGGTTAAGTCAATCATCAACATGGCTGTGACTGCACACAGAAGCAGATAAACCAGCACCACTTAAACCCACCACCAATGTTAGCACCAAGCTAGCCTGAGAAAATCAACACAATACAACCATTAGCATAAATGCTCTTTAACCTTTATTAAAAATGTATCTACAAACCCTGATGGACTTAAATACTTAATTCATGCTAACACCAAGTCATCAGGCAAGTTAAGTTTTGCTAAGGTAATCTGACCTAGAAGACAAGCTCACCCAAGTAACCTGGTTAGCTTTTAAATCACCAGTTTAAAATACAAAACCTTCCCTAATCTTTTCCTCCAAGGTTAACGGGATATTCTGGAATTTATGACCTACCCAGTCCTATTCCTATTGATAGAGACCATTTTCAGCTCATTTTATGCAGTAGAGAGTTTGGATGGCTCGCCATTTCACTGCTAATGCTAATGCTAATGCTAATGCTAATGCTAATGCTAGCATAGTCAATGGCACCAGTAGCCCCAACCAAACTTTGATTTAACACTCCACAGAGCACCAAAAGCAAGTCTAATATGACCACAGTCTATTGTGGTGAATTTGGGTTTTGGTAGAATAATTATAGAAGACAAACTAGCTGAATTTCTTTAATTTGTGGCTCTGGTTCACATTAATAGCGACATGTAGATACTGAACTCTTTACTTCCTGTAGTCCCTAATTGTAAACAGAGGCACAAATTGAAGCCATTCAGCCATAGTTGGATTTCGAAAATTATTCCACAAACACTTGAATTTGCCTCAATAGATTATCGTCATATTAGACTTGTCTTGGGTGTACTGTGGAGTATGTACTCAGAGTTTGGCAGTGCCTACTGTTGGCTTGCTACTTGTTACTGGCATCAAATGAGCTGAAAATGGTCTTTATTAACAGGAATAAGACTGGCTAGGTTGGAAATGCGGGGCTATGTCAAAAATTCTGGAATATTCCTTCAAGTTTAATGTTAAATATCACATATACACATACAAATTCGCACCCCCCCACCACCACCACACACACACACACACACGTACAAGGCTCTTTGTTTTCAACCACTTAAATCTAACTCAACACTGACATTATTCTTGCCTCTGGGGCAGACTTCTCTGAACGAACAAAACGGAGTTACACAGGGTTTGATCCACTTTCTACTTTGTGAAACTATTGCCAGCCCCAAGCCTTCAACAGAGCCACATCCCACCTGCCCAGGCCAGGGCCGGAGAGGGGGAACACTAGCAACCCGCTAGGTCACACACACAGCACCACCAAGTGTTTACTACCTCGCTTTAGGAAAGTAGTCGCTCTCTCCACAATCCCTGATGGAAAGGAAAATGAATGGAGAAGAAAACTGAAAATGCTGACATGGATGCAACTTGAAAACATGAGGTGAATGAAGAGGACAGAGAGAATATAAAAAGAAACAGTGATACAATGGCAAGGTAGTTTCTTTGTTACCAGTATTATATTAGTCATCCCTAAAAGAACTTTAACAGTACAGACAGGATATGTCTTTGTTTGTTATACTAATGGAATCTCTTCTGCCCCTTGTGTAAACTTCTGTGACCACTAGATGGAGATAAAGCCATACTATAGACCACACTTGAACTGTGAAAGACTTGTGCTTCTTATGAAAGGAAATCATAAGTGGAGCTCTATAAGCAGCAAAACAGCCAAAGTTCAGGGTTTTATTTCTCCTCTGCACTTTTTTTTTCCAAAGTAAAAGTAACACACCATAATCAAGTTCTTCTTGCCACATTTTTACTGCGAACACACAAATAAAGCTGATTACCTGATTTCTTCTTTCCAATGGGTTCCCTGTTAACGAAAGAAAATCATCAAATTACTACCAGGAAATATAAAATTGGCCAACCAGTAAGCAAAGTTGAGATATTCCTGATCTGCACAAAAATTATTAATATTTATAATAACTCACATGGCCCTAAGAATGTCAAAAAATGTCTTGAACTAGGGGAAAAAAAGCTCAAATAAAAAGACAAAATAACACTTTTCAGTGATGATTATCATCTGTAATAGACATTTTTCAGGAACGACCCTTAATAATAATAATGATGATGAT
>JAQLOL010000006.1:19178928-19189138 GCA_029783665.1 Naso thynnoides | reverse complement strand
TACCACGATAAATCCCCCCCCCCCCCCCCCCCCTCCACCCTCCACCCTCCACCCTCCACCCTCCACAGTGGCTGCTGTGTCCGTACACCAGTCCTGTTGTCAGTCAGCCAGACACCAGGCTGCACTAGCAGAAAGCAGTAATCCAATTTAAATAAAGACAAACCAAGGTTCTTCCTTTACTCGTCTGCCCTGAGTAAATGCTCGGTCACTTTCCTGCCTCTCCCAACACATGCTTGGGGTTTTGTACGAGAAGTAAGAAGGTATGAGTTCCCTGGCGACCTTCTTTGAGGAAGGACATGAGACAAAATGTGTGTGTCCGCATAGTGTGTATATAAATCACACAAACGGAAGTTACTTTTTTACAGTTATGACTGTCACACTTGAAGAAAATGCGGAGATAAGAGAAGCTAAGTGATACATTTACAAAAGCTTGATCATGCTGTCACAGACCTGAGCAGTACAGCAGCGTTAAACCACCACACTGCTACAGACAGCACACTTTAAATGACATTAATCCCATCCACATTATAGATGACAATATGGAGGCTGGTGCAAGTAACTGTCTCGTACTCAATCCCCTTAACAGCAATGTGTCTAGTTAATTGTCCTTGAGCAACAACCCCCCACTGCTCACTCATTGCAGGACAGGTCACCCCTGACTGACATTAGCTGAGTAACAAAGAATATGAGTGGTAATGCTGTGAGGACTTACATTAAAAGATACTTGCCAAACTTTGCAAGAGGGAGAGTTTATAAAATGAAAAGCCCTGATGTGTAGAACTGAAAAATTCTTGCTGTGGTATGAAATCACTGTAGGATGTATGGTCTTGGTCTTACTTTGAGATGCTCTAATCACAAAAACCTACCATACACACTGTGGCTTTCAGGTAAGATGCACCAGCAGCTCCATTTTTCACTGGCTCGACAGTTTTATTTAAAATGTCAAGGTGACTTTGGGGGGACAAATTGTGCATTAAAAAAGACAAACTCACACCGGCTGTGGGCAGGTGCAAGACTGCCTGCATTGCTTAAAAGGACCATATCAGTTTTCGTATATGTGTCATTGTCCTTTGTCAACATCGGCCACATAGGTTACATAAACCCCACCCACTTTCCCCCAAAGAGCTTTATCGATGAAATATCATGTTTGTTTACATTTTGTCCATGTTCAATAAATGCTACAGAAAGTGTCAGCTTGTCTGTGTCAAAATCCTTTTTCATACTAATACCTAATAATAAGAAAATGATGATTATTCAACTTATTATTCAATATGTAGCCTCAGCTGTTTACAGCAATATTCAGATGTAACCCCTTTGAAATCATTAACATTTTCAAAAGTAGTTGTAACTTAATTACACATTTTTTCTTAGTATCCATAATGGATTACAATTACATTTTTTTTAAACATTTAAATTAAGTAATTTTGTTACATGTAACTAGTTACCCCCCCAACACTGCGAATAACCTATGCCTAGCAACTTTCTCGTGTTCTTTAGTATGTCAACATGAGTGGCAGTGAATGGGGTTTAAAAATGCAGTCTGAGACCTACTAAAGTATACACATGGTGGAATTTTAACAACATTTATAAAATTAGGGGTGATGTTCAAAAATCGACTGGTAAGATCCTTCAAGGCCTAAAAAATAGAAGGTTAAAAATCTTGAGCTGTGTTCAAACTGGATGAGACAGCATTTAATGACCCAGATTTTATAGGTTTTCAAACTGAAGACCCCACTTTAAG
Source organism: Naso thynnoides (assembly GCA_029783665.1). Classification (NCBI taxonomy): domain Eukaryota; kingdom Metazoa; phylum Chordata; class Actinopteri; order Acanthuriformes; family Acanthuridae; genus Naso; species Naso thynnoides. The sequence goes on along the minus strand of JAQLOL010000006.1, from coordinate 19,187,397 downwards.
TGCTGGGTTACTACTTGCCCAACATGTACTCACAACATATATAACAAGACTTTTCAACTCAATATCCTGCTGATTGAGGCGACCTCTCAACACTCGATGCCATATGTCATTATGTGATGACAGAGAGGTTAAAATTGAAAAGTCAGTTGACAGTTGTTGGTGTAAAAACCATCTCCGGGGTCAAAATCGGAGCCCCACATTATGGCCTCTATGAAACCAGCCACCCATAACCCCCATTGCCCTCAAGGTGCTGGTAACCTTAATGACAACACATCTGTGTGTAAATTTATGCATGTGTGTCAACACTTGCTTGTGAGTGCTGGGCGCTGGCATTCATCGCCTGCTGTCATTTTGGCACATTGGAACTGTCAGCACTGGATATGACGCTAATGTGTTAAGCGAGATTTACAAGAAACAACAGGGAAGGTCTGCATGCCTTCAGAGCCGCCGTGTCTGGAGCCTGGTGGCTGAGCTGAGCTGCAGCTACATGCTTTAATGCTAACTCAGCATTTTAAAAGGGCTCATTACATGTGTTTCTACTTGAAAAAAGTCCAACAGGAAGTAGCGCAAAAGTATGAAATCATATCCATTAAAGGGTGTAATGAATTATCTCACTGACAAGCTGGGGGTAGATGTTGGCAGGACGTGACATGGCACGACATCAATTAGAGGAAGAATGACGGTTGTTTGCCATTGTATCCGAGCCAGATGTGACTGTGTGTTTGTGTGTGCGTGTGTGTGTGTGTGGCACTTACTCTTTAGGGGGGTTGAGGTCTTCAGGTCTGGTCTCAAAAAACACTCTGACCTCCTCGCACTGCGAGATGTAGACTGGCAGCTGAATGAGAGCCTGCGGACACACAAGATGGCAGGAAACTTGAATAATCACACAAACTGACAAGTAAAATAACTTCAGTCCACACAGAAGTCAACCAGAGTTCAAAATATCGTGTTTACTGGGTGTCTGGTCCTCACAAAGCCACAGAGCAAGTAATTACAGCATACGGTACTTGAGGACATTTATAAAGGCAACGTTTTTTGCCCAGTGTGTGTTGTTTGTTTTTAAATGAAACTGTCTTTTCAATTAACTTCTTGGAGACAATCTTCCTTCACAGAAACAAAAGTAAGACTGTTGAAAATAGCATTTTACAGATTTTAAAGGGATATTATATTTTTGGTCACAAACTGTATGTTTTCCGTTTGATAGATTATTAACAAGACTCTAACAGACTCCTAACAGATTTAAAATTTCATTAAAGCTGGGGTAAGCAATGTCTTGACATCAAACTAGCTGTTGCATGAGATTCCTAAGGAAGCAACTCCGCTGCACCCTCCCCTCCCTGGTTTTGCTCTATCTCGCATTCCATTTTATTTGTTGTCGCTCCCTCCTTTCAGGACACTTTACACCAAAAATTCATGACAAGACAAAATGGTCGCAGGGAAAGTTGCAGCAGTGTAAACTGGTCCGTCTTGGCTTACCCAAGCCGGCTGACGGTGTCACCTGGAACTCAGCTTGTCAATCTGCCAGAGGCCAGTTTTAGGGGCAGCTTACATGGCGCAAATTTTTGTGTCAAACTAAACATTTTTGTTGTGGTTCAGCCTTCCTTTTACATGACAATGGCATGTCAAAGCATTCCGCTCTAGCCACTACAAAACTCTGATTACACACTCTACAGTGCACCAAAGCAGGTCGAATGTGGGAACAGTCTATTGAGGCGAATTTAAGTGTTCGCAGCATAATTTTAAAAGTCTAACTAAGTTAACAACTTCGGCAGCTCCGACAGCATGTCATTACAAACTTTAACCAACCGACTACTGGCCTGGCAGGCTGACTACAGCGCTTTTGGCTGTTTTTGTAAACGCCGACATATTTTGAAGATGCACAGCAAAGACCTTTCTGTTTTTAGTAGGACTGCTGCCGTGTAAACATGGCCTTAGAACAAAAGGCACATCACTTGTTTCAACAGCCAATCAGCTCGTAGCAACATTAGCCTACCTGCTGCTAAGAAGCGCAGCATAGGGTAGCCAATAGAAATACAAGCTCTCTAAAATGACCTGTGATTTGCCAACACGTGTCCGTCACAGTCTTCACTTTCCAAAAGTCTGAATTCAGAGCTAAGAAGAGGTGCAGAAGTCTAGTGCTCTTTCAGACCACCTGCATAACAATATGCTAAAAGGTTAATATGGGATTTTTGATGCCTACCACAGCTTTAGTTAATATTTTACTCTTTTGCTTTTATCTCAAAAAATAGGCTGAATATCAGTGTGGAGCCTCAACAAATAGCCTACTATTTTTACCCCTCCCCTGCAAAAAAATAGCTACATATTTTTAAAATAAAAGCACATCAATAGCATGTAAAAGTAGTCATTTTCTGTTCTCTTTCCGCAGCATTTTCATCACACCAGCTAGTTCTGTTCTCCTCTCTGGTTCTGAGATCAGTCTATTGATCCGTCTCGCCCACGTTCCTCCCTCATCTTGGGCCTCTGTGGAGAATCACTAGCAACAGAGAGATGAATCCTGACAACCCGGCCAGAGATGAAAGGCAAACGGTCACATTCATCATCTTTGTCTTCATTGGCGTGATCTCTCTCTCTCACACGCACGGCCAGTCATGTTCTGGCCATATCCCCTGAGTCTGGTTTATCTGCCTTTCCTTCTCTTTCAACCAATCCACTAAAGGGCAACAGTGAAACAGATAATCACCTCAACAGCTTGATGCCTCAAACCAGGGGACAGAATAACTGTCACCAATGACCCTGTGGTGACAGTCTCCCTCACAGCTAACGAAGCTCGGTCATTCCTTCTCCTTTTGCTGGCAGGCAAAGCTCAATGCTATTCATCAAGCTCTCTCTGTTGGCCTCTACCTCTGATTTTAATACTCCTAAGTGTTTCAGATACGTCTTTTCAGGGAACAGAGTCTCTGTCTACCTCCCGAACTCTCTGACACACGCTGGTATAACGTCAGGGCTGACAGATATTGAAAGAAAGCCAAAGATTCAACCAAGGTGCCCTTGTCCTGCATGCCACATTTGCCTTGTCATACTTACGACCACAAGTTCATGCCGACACCCTGTGTTTAACAGAAGGAGGTGGGATTACTGCCACGAATACCAGTGTCTTCCATTTGTTGTAAAGCCATATGGAGTTTGCATTTGTGCCCACTTGCATGATTGTTGATTCATGATACATATATATTTCTAGGTTATTATACATAAACATGACCATGAAATCTTTTTACAGTAGCTTACAGTAAATTTTTACAGTAGCTTAGCTGTATCCTGAGATGCTATGGCTAAATAGCTGATTTAAGAGTTTTTACTGGTGAGCTCAAGACGACCCCCTAATCTCTAGTCCTACGGCCCAGAGTGCCGCGCCGCACCTGAGGTCAGAGTGCATCCTGAACTGGCTATCGTCTCCTTGGATTTATTCCTCTCCTCGTGTCAGCCTGTGGCCCGTCCAACTCATTACCATTCTCCCCAGGGAGGAGATGGAAGGCAGGCTTGGCGTACATTACAGCAAATGGACTTTATGGGTGTTCTTTACAACAGGCAGCATTAAGGTAATTGTGTTTGCCTTTGCATGTGTGTGTACGCACGAGAGCATGCACGTATGTTTTCTCAATGGAAAAATGGCAACAAAAATAAGAGATCTTCTTGGAGGCTTCCATATGGGACAGCACATTTTAAACGTATCTGTGCACAGTAATTTTTTGTAGACACATAAAGCAAAGGGATCCTCAGTCCTAACAAACACCAACAATACAGGAGTTTTAAGATATTATATTCTTGCATCCAACACATCTAAACAAAGCATTGTCTGCTAACTATGTATTCAGTTTTAAAGAAATACTCAATATATGTTGAAAATGTTCATACTTGAGAGCACTTGCCTGCACAAAAAGACCACTGGCCTAAGAATAAAGGACATTAGAGAGGTATTATTTATGCAAAATCTTGGTCATTTTACTTACAAACATGTTTCTCAAATCTTTTGAATACTGATCATTAAAGGTCTGGTGGAAACAGCACTATTACTAAAACAGACTTTTCCATGCAATGCATTTTGCCAAACTGTGTGATCTCCCAAGTCCCTCTAGCTCAGCAGTTTGACGCTTGGTTTATGCAAACAAGCCCCAACTCTATGTCATTTTTTTCTTTCTTTTTTCTCTGACTGTGTTTTCTGACTTGAATGAAAACATAGGACTTTAACCAGGGAAATTCCATATGAGTCAGGGTAAAGCCTCAGCTGTGCAACAGAAGGGCTGACTTGACTCTTCACGTAGAAAAACAAAGTTTCACCTTGTCAACCTGACTGCCTTCGGGGGTGGATGAAAATGCCAGTTTTTATGCTTACAGTCAAGTTCTGATAGGTTTCAGCACTAACCATAAAACCCAGAATGCACTGCCAACACAGCATTCCGAGATTCAAGCTGTCATGATGTTATCTTAGAGCTGAATAATGTTTTTAAGCACTATCAACTATGTGAGACAGACTGTTGTTGCGTGAGACAGCATTTTGGCTCGCTGGCTGGCTCAAGTTTCAAAGCAGTGCAACAGTATCGTTATCGTTTCTCCTCTACATAATGCTGTTAGTATCACATACTCTGCTGAAGTGATATTTGAGAAAAAAAAAAACACCTTCAAATTAGTGCACACCGTAAAATATTAAAGGCAGGTGTTTAGAACCAAAACTCCTGCACACTCTAATTTTATTTGGCTGTTTGTGTCACTTGGTGTTTGATTATGAATCAGATTTATACATATTGATATCCTGGGCGCAGACCAGACACTGTGGTTGTTGACTTCTCAAATTTAATCCACGCCAACGGTCATTACGTTGCCACGGGGTGCTTCGCCTGCTGTGGACTGTGTGTGGAAAGAATTCTGGCTAAGCGAGACAGCTGAAATCCAAAAATGTCTCCACAAGCTGTTAAATAATCAAAAATGCATGTTGTTATATTGTGTTGTGATTGAGAGTCTGGCCCACCATGCATTGTGGAAAGAGACAAACATTTTTAGCTTTAAATCTCTTGACACCATGAGCAGACAGCAGGACCTACAGCGGTGCTTCCTGCATCTCACTGCCGAAGAGTGGCACAGAGGAGAATTGATTTAAACAGACGTGTTGTGGCTACTTTTCCATGTATACATTCTGCATTTTTTTAAAAACTCATATCAAAGACACCACATACATCCACATTGCTGTTTTTGGTCTTGTAACATGGATTTGTCGGTTGAAATTTTGGATATTTCTTGACAGACAGCTTAGTGCATGCGGCATCCCGTCCTCGGCGCTCGTTGGATAATTTCCTTTTCAGCTGGAGAAATCACCGTTTCAAAGCACAATGCTAGACCAAGAGAATCGAGTCCACTCAGTGGAGTGGCTCAAGTCTCTAGTCCGGGCCCAGGCTAACATGTTGATGTTTATTTGCCCTTTTACAACAACAATAGAAACATCACTCAGTCCTGCGCCCTAATTAATTTGGGCAAAGTGGGGACGTCAATCAAAGCCCATTTTTCTGCACATGTAAACATATTTTTAAACTATTTTTCCAGACATGTCCGCAATAACAACTTTGACTGCAGCAACAGCACCGGTGTGGCTCAGCTATTTCCAAAAACATCCACACCCATAGACATGCAACAACAACTCGATCCATTCCGTTCCCCAAACTCTTAACTTTTCACGTAAGTGGTTAAAGATGTTGCCTAAACAAGCTTTACATTCCTTTAACCCCAGACGACGCTTGGTGGAGTCGCTGTACAATCACCAGCAGCTCCAGTCCTTGACATTGTTTATCACACATAAAACTTCTCTCTTCACTCTGAGGCCTCAAACATTGTTAAATTATTCACAAATTGACAGTAGGCCCATCAGCACTGTATCATAAACTTGTGAGGACATGGTTTTATGAGGCTCTTTATGGAAAAGTGGTCATGTTAAAAAATAATACACTTGAAAATACAAGAAGGCATAAGTAAAGGCTCAGTTAGAACTAACTTGTGAAAACATCCTCAGATTTCCTCTCACTGAGAGACAGATGGAGGTATGTATGGTTTAGAGGCCCAAAGGCAAGCCTATAAAATTGAACAAAAACACAATCTACGGGCCGTGGATGTGCTGCTGGAGCAGACTCTGCACCGGCAAGCTCTTATCCTCTGACATGACTCTCTGCTGATAGTCACCACCACAACATGAGATACAACAACAGCTCATCCTGCCCGATATTTCAGAATACTAGAGCACTGTTTCACATCCAAAACACGCGGTCCTCTGGCCAAGATATCCATCTGGAGATTTCCGATCATATAAAGTAATGACCCCTGGCTGCAAAACAGACTCACTCCGTGGTTGCTGCAGATAAACAACTGGAAACCTAAGTTGAAAAAAATACTGCTTTGAATTGACTTCAAGGGCACACAATCTTGTCTTGTTTCTGAGAATGCTGAACATCAATCATAATGTATTCCTTGTGGTTGCTGTGGTTACGTTTCTGTCAGATTGCAGCAATTAGCTGCTAGCAATTGGCAGTTTTATGGTTGCAGTTCTGCTACAGTGGAGCCTGAGAATGTACAGCTACATTTTTTCCTCTTTCTTAAAGTCAAGTGATTAATCTCTCTTGTAAAAAAAAACATGTAATGGGATGGATAATACACAGGTTTTACATTATCTTTGTTTAAAGTGGAAAGGGCTGCGGTATTTGAAATGGCAAAACAGAAACAGCCGAAGAATTGACACGCTTCTATGCTCATCAGCACTGACTGCAATGTAACAGCATAAATAGATAAAGTGCATCTGCATTTTCTCTAGTCCGGAGGGATCATGGGAGTTCGCTGTAGATTTACGAGGAACAATGACATCATCGTTTCATTCAGCTACACAGACACACATCCTTGCGCATAAACCATTGATTCCTTGGAAGAAATTCTCCTCGAGTAGGATTGTCACAGCCACCTACAGAGGCCTTGGGGAGCTTTTAGGACAGCTTAGCAGGGTGGATACTTGCTGTCACAGAGGCTTACTCCAGGAAGTTGAGCATGGCCGAGAACACCTGGTGTCAGTTTAGGTGGCGGGGCAATGGCATTCTTCAAACAGATGCATTTGAGATAATTTAATCCCTTTTGAGGCTAATCTTGTAGCGTGAATATGATCTTAATGTTACAGACCACCTCAAATGATAATCAAGATTTAAACCTTGACACGCCCATATGGTGTTTTTTATGTTCTACGAGACATATCGTGAGCAAAATAAGCAATAAACACCATGTCTGAGCATTTCCAATTTTAAACTGCGGGCTACCGATGACAGTTTCCAAAACATGGATTCAGACAGTCAGGGTTTAATGCGTCATGTACTTTAGAACTCAATCCTGTCAGTTTGCAGGGTGGAGCTACGATGAGCGGAGGTTATCAGAGGAGAAGCCAGGTGTAGCTACTTGTTCATGTTTTTCAAAACAATGGCAGAGACGTCTTCTGTTTTGGTTGCAAAGCTGCCAACATTATCATGTTGACTGTGTCCAAACAAATCCACAGTCTGCTAGATGTTTACTATTATTAGCCTGCCAAGGAACGTGACGATTTTTGTCAAGTTCTTAGAGGATATCTTATGAAATTTGGGGGTGTTGATGAAGAGAGCTAAGCAAAATGTTAAAACAGTGAATCAGATAGGGAGGTTGGTGATGAGGTTTGTATTTCTGAGAAGCAGACTCGGCTAAAAGAAGACGAGGACAAGTTAGATCCATGTGTACTGAAGGAGGGCAAAGGTGTGGAGTTACAAAAAATATCTAAATATATGTAATTTTGATGAAGAGAGAGGAGTTGAGGAAATTACAGACAACATCTTGTCACAAACCAAGACATGCATTCAAATTTAGTAAGTTCTTCTGAAATCAGATGGTTGGGCCAATTTCTGCAGTCCTGAATGTGCTGAAAGAAACAGCGACTCATGTTGCTTCTATATACACAGAGGGCATGAAAAGATTATTTTCCATTTTCCTGTTCACGACTGAGCTGGTGCAGTGTGGGTGGGATACTTGTTTTTCTTTTTCCCGACCACAGTGCTTTCGGCCTTGATTTCAGTCCTCTGAAGTCGGCATCAAAAATATGATCACCACATGTTTTCAGGTTAGATTAATATAATAAGTAATATACTCACCCTGCAGTACTCGTTGATGGGCCTTAGCCTTTTCATGGCCACGTCTCTGATATGGCTCCTCCTAAACAGAATTTTTCCTGCAAAAAAAGTAAGAAAAACAGTCTTAAAAATGAGAAAATCAAACTATAAATGCATCACTTTTGTAGATGTGCATGTCTGTGTCACCTAATTGTATACTTTTAAGGATCAGAGATCATCAGTGCTGCAATCAGTATTTATCTTTATAAGCACATATTTTTCTGTAACATGCTTATATATATAGTAATATATTCACAATTCATGAATGAATTTTCTTTTTCATTTATATTATGCTCTT
>JAQLOL010000006.1:19151065-19166104 GCA_029783665.1 Naso thynnoides | reverse complement strand
CATCTTTTTTTAATTCCTATAAACTACACACAACAGAACAACAACATCAAGCCACAAAACGTAAGGAGACAAGGGCAGATGGAAAAAGGAGGGACAAGACAAAAAATGCAAAGAAGGAAAACAGGAAATGAAGACATGCTGACGAGAGGAGCAAAATGATTCAGCTATATGTCACTGTCCTGGCATGCGATGACACCTGATGATGTCAGACCACCGCCTTAACCCTCATCACAGCCTACAGTGTGACTGGTAAATCCAACAAAATATCACATAAAATAAGTTCAATCCCTTTAATCCATCTCTGAGATTTTGAGCATTCCAACTTGTCACTTTTTTATAAGACATCCCAACACCTCAAGGTGGCTTACAGTATGTCAATGCCAATCCTAACAGGAGATAAGAGACTGGCTTGTAATCTTTCCAGATAAGGTTTATCTACGTCTCCCTCACCAGTGAGAGTCCACCCACAGGCTGTCAGCACAGCAGGAAGCAGCTGAATGGCACGGCGGTGGTAAATACCAGCGTGGAAAGCCCCTGCATAAAAATCTCACACATGCTCATCTATCTTAATTCCACTGATCCAATATCATATGGTCTTAAGTGATGTCACCAGTAATTTAGGCTGGTAATATGCTGAAGAATGGATTAAATAGGTGTGAAATAAAATTATTGAACATCTGATTAGTGACACTTAACTATGTGTTTCAGTAATATTTGTGGATATTTTAAAAAGGCAACAGAAAGATGTTAATTCTGATACAGCAATTACTTCATTTGGCGCTGAGATGTCTGGCTTTCAGAACTCAATTTCAGGCCTACAGCGGAAAGAAAGCTCCCCTTTCGTTAATATTTGAAGGCTCCTAATCTCGTCCTTTAATTTAGTCACACCACTCACAGTGTTGGAGAGAGTCTAAAAAGCCTTTTTCTTCAGCCAGAACATTACAAGTAAACCAGTTCCATGGCTCTGAGTCTCCAGTATGTTATTGCTTTTTTTTTCCATTAAAGTCCAACATATTTGAATATCTCAAGTCCCAGCGTCTGTGCAGTCTGAGTTGTATTAGAATGGAGGAGAAATTCTGTCGACTTTTAGGATGAGTTAAAAGGGCAATTTAGTTTGTCTTAGTTAAGATTATTGTTAAACTGAGCATACAGTAATTATTCAAGAAAAACATATAAAAATAGCCCTCAGCATTGAGAGATACATGTGGGAATTTATTGTGATACTAATTTTAGATGATGTTTACCATATACAAGATCTTTACTCCATGTCTATCAGTGAACTGATAAGATCAAAGCATTTTTAGGCCAGAAAAAATGCTTAGACTAGTGATTTAAAATGGTCTGTGTGTTCTCTGATATACACCAATATTACAAGTGTTTGTTTAGGCTGGAAAAAAATGCTGGAATTATGATTTAAAATTGTGTTATTCAGGAGTTTGTCCAGAAGAGGGCAGTCCATTATTTAATAACTAATCAGTGTTTACTATTAAGTATGCTGATGTTTGCAATAAAATTTGTTGAATGTACGATATCTTGCTTTTATTAAATATTTTTGTCACGAGTGTATGATAACCACACTCAGTTGATTCATATACAAGGGCTGTGAAAAGTTTACACAATAGTAACGCATTAATGCAAATTCCTTTTAACGCTTAATTTTTTTAACGTGCAACAAGACAGCTTAAGTGAAGGAGTAAGTATTCTGGACAGTACTTGTTGTAGTCCGTATTATACTGGGACACTGTTAGAAGGTTACCAGTGAGTATTAGCGATGATAGCAGCTTGGACTGCACCATGTTCACGCTGGCTGGTTGCAGTCAGCTGTTAGCTTCCAGGCTAGCTCTGTTAGCACACTGTGATTTGAGCAAGGAACAGTGTGACACTATTTCAAACTATTTCACTGGGACACTATTTTATTGTGGTCTGACTCCCGAATGTTGGGTGAATGTTTAGTATGACACTTATGACGAATAGTCAATAAGATATGGAGACGAGACTTGAGAAGCTCTAGCGGCATTTATATCAACAACAACAACAGACATGAGAAATCGAGCCCTGATCACAACAGACTAAACATAGCAGAGCACCGAGTGCTCGAAGAAAATACATTTGTCATTGTTTTGAACTGATGCAATAACAATAAGCATACTATTGCATAATGCAAGCATATTTGGCCATTCTCGTGTTGATAAGAGTAAATTGAAAAGCATACCTTAAAGTACACATAGAGCTAAAAAAAAAAAAAGTTATTAATTTGCAATTAATCATGCCCTGATACATACAGTTTGGCCAATATGTCACATATATGAATTTTCTTGCTCCCTAATATCGGCGTCTGCCTCAAAAATTCTATATCGATGGGGCCTTGGAGCTGAGGCTCTTAGCAGCTTTTGCGGGCTTAAATCAAACTAATTAAATTAGAAATTAAATAATTTGCATTCTTCTCATTAACATTAATAATGCAGACTCAGAAAAACCTCTGTGAAACACTTCAATTCTTTACTTCACTGCTCGTGTTTTGAACATCCTAATCAATTAAAGGAATTTAATCCAATTAGGGTTGACAGTATGCTTTGCTTAAATCGACTGCGCGCTCATTAAAAGCGGCTGCCTCTCTGGCTTTCCTGGAGTCCATGCTCTGTAAGCTCAGACGTGACCACAGCCCCAGATCCATTAGCCTCCAAAGAGGAAGAGAAACTAGGATGCTAATGAGATTCCCTCCTTTTGCAACACACACGGCCAGCGTGACGTTCAAGGATGATTCAGACATTTCTGTGGTCATCAGTGTGGTTGTCGCATTCATCTCTGTCCTCTATTAACCTCATTGGGACATTTTCCTTCTCCTCTTGCACAGTATAATTACTAGAGTCATACGGGTGGAGCAGGGAGAGCTTGGATATGAGCAGTAGGTCTATAGAAGGACAGAGTGCTTCCATTCACTTCCTGACCCATGCTGTGCTAGATGGTGTTAACGCTATAACCTGTCACACTCCTTGCCCCCTAAAACATGGAACTGCAAACACAGTAACAGCAGAAAAAGAAAACCACATGCAAAGACACAGTAACACACCCACCTGGAGGTCGAAGAACTTGCTGTAGCGCCTGTAGATAATTTCTGTACTGCCATCGCTCCAGGACACTTTGATTATGTAAACCTGGAAAAGCAAAAGACAAAAATATTTGGAACACTTAAAACTAACAAACATCCATTACTGTCAGCAACTTAACAATCCAAACCCCGGGTGCATCACTCCTGAGTCACATTGTCAGTAATTGCAGTGCTGTGACTCCTTAGTGGTTTTCTCATTTGAACTCCAGACAATTTCTAGAGAGTCAGACTCGGACATTGTTCACACAGCTGCCTTTCAAACAAGTAGAACACAACAGGCGGCTGAACACTTCAGGTGCATTCTTACACACTGGAAACACTCTGTTTAGTTTAGGCGAGGTGGAGAAGGACACCTCCACAATGTCAACTGGTTTTTCAGCGGTATCAGTACTACATGTACTTAAACATATTCACAAAATCGACTACAAATAAGAAAGCGCTATACAGGCAAGCTGAAAAGAGTAGGAAGCAGCTGCACTGCGGGGATAAGCATTTAAAGGTATTTTTTGTCCATTCTTGGCTCTTTTTTTTTTAGAAACATGGCGGTGCAATATGGCAGACTTTGTGGAGAGGCGATAAAAACATAGGCTAATCCTTTTTAGATGATTACACACTAATTACATGTATATTAGATAGGATTTTGCCATATTCCGACAATAGTTACCCCAAGATCTTAAACACCGGACCATTCACGCCTACAGCTTGTCCGGGAATTGTTTGGATAAGTTCAGGGTTGCGAAGGGACAGGGTATTATGAGGAAAGGCGGGCAGCGCACATGCCAGGTAACAGCCAGTGTCATCATCCGTTCACATGAACTCAATAGGGATATCCGATTATTTCATTTCCCAGTCCATTTGCATCATTTCCTGCTTGAGGAGGAAGTCATTATCCTGTATTAGTGCAGCATATATGACTTTGCTGTCTTTCCAAAATTGTAGCTCTTAGAGAAACCTAGTGAGGGCGGATACTGCCATTAAGGGCAAAAGCAGCCATGGAACCCTCAAATTATGAGTTGAATATGAAGCCTTTAATACAGCATAATATCACATTTGAAATGAATTCTATAACACCTTTAGAATATAAAATAATAGTTATTAGCTTTGCGGAATTTGTGTTGTTTAGTTACAACTTCTCAAAATGTACAACTGAATATTCCATCTGGCTCATATGCAATAAACATCATGAAACATCCAACCAAGAGCAGCTAGCCCACTCGCTGCAGTCTAGAGGCATCAGACACAGTTCTTTAAGTGTATTCACGACAGAAGGAGGACAGAGGAGAGGCAGGGAGGTGATTGGAAACTCCCTGGTGGCTTGCTGTGTCTGGCTGAACGCTGTTGGCCACGATCCCAGACGTTCTCTGGCCTCGCTGTCTCTTACAGGGCACTAGAGTTGAATATAGACATGGACTGTCCGGCTACTGAAGCTAACAGGGAATTTGTCTCTATTCAAAACAGTTTATATTTATTCCACATTCCGTGTGTGTGTAAACCTACACCAACAGACATTGAAGCACTAAAGCAAAGGCAGTATTTTAGGGTATTTTCTGTAGCAAACTACTAAATCTTGACAAGCAAGGGGGAAAAACTTCAAACATGAGCTTTGCTTTGCAACAGTCGATAAAGATAGTTATGACAAATACGCTCTTTAAACTTTAAGTACAACATCTACAATGCCAAGTGAGGCTAAAACCATGTATAGCTCTAAGGAAGAACATGAAAGCTTTAACTCAAGAGCTCATCCGGTCAATGAAACACCAGTACTGACAGTAAAAGACTCTTGCATGCAGCATGAACGTCTCTTTGAAGGTCTTGTTTTATTCCTTTCAACATGACAGGTTCAGTTCTGTTGCGGATAAGAGCTATGAGCTCATTTTTGGACTCTTCACCGCTGATTCTTGGGGTGCAACAGAGGCACAAATCAACATGGGCTGCACCGAGGAGCAGGCAGATGGAGAAGACACAGGACCTCAAGAACTCTGTGTCCTTGACCACTAACACTCACAGCGGTATAAGGTCTGTTTGTCCCGCAACCTAGAAATCATTTGCACACATACATGGATGCAAACCAACAGGAGCACACACACACGCACACACTACGTGCACGGAACTAACACCAACACCTGCTAAGGCCTTGGCAGTCGTGGGTCTCACTGTTGGCCCTCTGGTTGCTATGAGGTCATATGTGTGAAAGTGACTGTTCTAACTCATTCACCCACACGTATTACACATTGCTCACTTTCAGGCAAGAATGAGAAAAGCTCCATTATTTATGAACTGCGGAAAAGCGAGCAACGGGTCTTTGTCTTTTTGACATTCTTGTCTCCCACACAAGCTTTCCAGTAGCAGTGTAGGAATGTTGGAATGTTAGCCGAAACAGGAAAAATATCCCCATATCAATTCCTCCTCGATCCAACTGTCTTTGGCCTCCACAGTTATGGGACTGGAACAAATTCTCAAAACTGGCGCTCACACTGCATGGCAACAGACACTAAATGAGATCATGACAACATTATCACCTGACATCCCTTATCGACATTTGGATTTGATCAGTTTTTCATGTCTCTAACGTGACACCGAAACAGTCAAATAAGCAAAAACGTTTTTGCTAAAATTGGAAAATGTCTGGTCAAAATATTCAAAACTGTACCATGTGCTGTTCAACAAAGAGGAAGTAAACTACAAGCGAAACCACAAGAGCGACACAAATGTCTCATGACATGCCCTTACCTTAAACCTTATAATGTTTTGGCTACTCTCTCCCTCAAATATTCACTGTGACGACCCTGGAAGCTATATTTCCTGGTTGCAGTGCCTACAGGTACGTTTCTCTGGGTAAATTGGAGGGCCTGAGGTGTGACAAAGCTGGGATGCTCCAGTTAAACCCCATCCTTGTTGGGATTAGTCTGGATGGTTTGTGCACTGGATTGATTTGCTTTTTAAGTGTTTTTTCCCCCTTTTTTTGGGGGGGTGGGGGGGGGGGGGGACTTTCCTCTCTGATGGCCCACACGTGGCAACAGGATGAGAAACACTAGAAGAGATTTTGTCAGACTGGAGAATCTCATAGTAATGACACAATGCACTTCCTCACGTAAATCCCTCTTTGCCAGGAGTGGAAGAAAATAACTGAAAAACTTATAATTTGACACTTTTCTCTTCAGTCTGCCTCAGCAGTCTGACAAACGTCAATCTCAACACCTACCAAGAATCAAGACTACAGAACTTTTAAGGGTGTTCGACTTCTTTTCACTGAACGGTTTGCTGTGATTTAATAAATCGGTGTCTCCGCTGACATGGATGATAACGGTCTTTATTAGAGTAACATGGATGTGAAGAGTTTGAGCAAGTCTGTCCACTCCGGCTGGCTCGGTAAACTGTAATTTGATACTCTCTTTGTTATTACTTCACCCAGCAGGAAAAGGAGAGGAACTTCAGTATATAGCCTCGGTGGTGCTCACTTTCTGCAGCAAAGCGCCATTGTTGTCATAATTAAAAAGAGGCTTACGTAATGTTTGTTCGGATTTCTCCTCTTCTGGACGTCTTGCACTGTTACTTCTTGCACGGTGCGCCGTGGCATGGTGTCCTCTTCCTTTACGCCTCCGTTGGAGAGAAAAACAGAAATCCCTGTTGGGTTTTAAGAGCGTTCAAACCCGGCTGAGAAAGTTTGCCCCGCGACGCCTCTCTTGTCATCCGCGCCGTTCAAATCCGTGAACTGCTGGGCGCAACAAAGCAGCTTTCCGTGAAACGGTCTACGTCAAATTTCCTGCCCAACATTCAGCCGCTGAGGAGCCAGAAGTTTCTCACTCGGTTCCTTCGCCTGGTCCCGTCACGCTGACGGCTCCAACCAAACTCCCAGCCTATCCCAGCTCGCCCACTCCCATTTGAGCGACTGGGACTGTTCATTATGCGCGCAGGACCAACCCTCCAGCGTCACAGCGAACCACGGGCGGGCTGAGGGACCACCGAGCCCGGATCAAGTCCATTCACTTAAAGGGGTATGAACGTTAGGAACTACTTGGTGGGAATATTTTGATCCTCATGTTTCAAACACTTTCAAATCCAATAACGGGCTACTCAAAACAAGCAAGCAAGCAAACAAACAAACAAACAAACAAACACTTCATGGTGTGAATCTTGGAAATGAGGTTCATGTGACTTTGCCTGTTTTTTGTTTTTTTTTGCACCTACTAACAAAGTTGGGAAGGTCAATGTAATAGGTTACAGATTACTGGTAACCCTATTTAAAATGCAGTGAGTAATGTAACTATTTCAACCACTTTGTTAAAATAATGTATCTTATTATATTGGATTACTTTTCTAAATCTCAAACTTAAAAAAAAAAAAAAAGTTAACCATTTCTAAATGTTTAAACCAGGTGGTGTTAGTGGCTGCTGCAAATTCAAACAAGAGAACCGATCAAAAGCATCAGAACAGCGTCAAACTTTACGAAACGGCCTTGACTAGAAATGGCAAAAGAAAAAAAATGTGCACATCAAAAACATGCAAAGCAACGAAATGAATTTTATTCACATACAGCTTAAGCTTTTTACAGAAAATACCCGGATGTAACCCCCTTTGTAATCATGAAAGTTTTCATAAGTGGCTGCAATTTAGTTACACGTTCTTTCTCAGTGACTGTAACTGATTGCAGTTACATTTAATTTTGTAATTAAATCACGTAAATTCGTTACATGTGACTTGTTATTCAACACTGCCCACTAACGGTGGGCTGCAGGTTAAAAATGCCTTGATAAACATGTTCCAAGTTAGTAATTATAAAATCAAAATGTTTTATTTTGATAGGCCAATGGGAGCTATGGATAGATTTTGGTCTAATTTGCTTACAGTGCACAGGATACGTGATTAACCGTTGCTTGTGCATATAGACATCAACATGATCTGCATTTAAACTTAAATTTAGCTCCGGTTTCCAAGCAACACACAGGTGAAGGTAAGTCTCTACTATGGGACTGTTCGTGAAAAGATGATGAAAAACTGTCATAGAAACAGGTGACGGGAGAAACCTTGACTTGACTCATTGACACTGCATCACATGACATTCTGGTGTGTATATGTAATTAATGTTTCTCTCTCTTCTCCCTCTCTCCATAATGTTGTTGATTAAACTGCAAATTTGTTAATACTGTGCTTTTGTAGCTATAACTATGCCATTTTTATTTCTATTAATATTAGTGTTACCCTCCTGTGTGTGTGTGTGTGTGTGTGTGTTTAATGCATACAACTTAATACATGTCTCATATGCACATATTTAAAAAAAAGTATATACTTATGACCAAGTTTCACAGCTGACTGACAATTTTGTTGCACAATAGCTCCATCTTATGGTAGCTCGTAACCATTACATTCAAACTGTGTATGTGGCAGTTTTGCCCCTGTCTGAGAAGGCACATCCCTGGAGAGCTGCAGCTGAGAACATAAAATGATGGCTGCATTTGGCCATGGAGGAAATGTCAGGGAATTGTCATGACAAATCAGAATTAAAAACAAAGAAAACAGGGCAATTTAGTGTCATGGCAAGCAATGTAAATGTGTAACTTCCCATTTTAAACTTGTCACAACATACAATGTATTTCCAACTAGGTTATGGGAAATAAAGACCGCATGATAAAAAAAAGCAGAAATGAAAGTAAGAATTTATTGCATCCCCAAAATATCAAGAGACTGCATTGAAAAACGGGTCATATGTTGCAAGATGGAACATTTTTCATAGGAAAAGAGAAGAGAATAACACGTAACAGTCATAATGCTTCGACATAATTATCTTTTCCAGTACACTTAATGATGTAACATATTTAGTTACAAAAGATACTATAATGGTAGTACAAAAATATACAAAAGGCTTAAAGAAAATAGAGAAATTGACATAAAGGATCATCATCTGTCTTAAAAGCTGACAGTCATTAACATGGAAGACTAATGTACTGAAATTGCTCCCTTTAGGGAAAATGACATGTACTTTCTATGATGATAGTCATTTTCAATGTCATTAGAGAGGCCGAAGTTTTGCAAGGCTACATTATATAGAGGATAGAGAATTTGGGCTGTTGTATCATTGACCGAATCAGAAATGTGATATTAAAATTTGAGCATCAGGGCTGTTGATGAATGAACTGGTGTTCATATACTGGGTGATAGAAGAAAATAAATTGCCATGATCATTTTTAAACATCAGGGAGTTTTTTTTTGCCAGGTCATGAGTTAGATTTAACAAGTTTAGATAAAGATTAGAGATTTCAGGATGCATGAAAATTAAAAGTCAGGGCCTTACTAATGGTTAATGTTCAAGGGTAATTTGTATGAGGAGAGGTCATATGTAATGGTAATGACTCAGATGTCATATGAGAGGTTAGAGGTCATATGAAAGGTGAGGGGTCAGTGCCGTCACACATTTGCAGCTCGAGGTGTGATGTGATGCCGGAGAAGCGTTCCTGCAGTGGCAGCACGTAGCCCAAGGCTTCTCCCTGAGCCACCGGGCCGATGTAACGATAAGGACGGATGTTAAAGATCTTAACGCAGTGCGCTGGAGGACACAGAAACAGAAATAAGGTACTTTTAGAATCGTTATCCTCTGTTATTTTGTGCTTTGTCCAGTTGAAGGCTTTTCTTGTTGATTTCCTTTAATAATTTGGGGATATCAGTGACATTTTTGTAAAAGAAAGAGATGGTGCTAATGCCAGGCAGCTCACTGATACAACTAAGAACATTTTGGGGAAATATATTCTAACTTGTGCCTGTGAAGTTAAGTTGTTTTTAATCACTTCACCCTCATGGAGTAACTCTGTGAGAAATTAATCACGTATTTCAAATGCCAGTCTCAAGAAGGAGTGGATGCAGATGAATGAAATTCCTGAAAACTGTTTATACACCCATGGTGAATGGAGGTGATCAGTAAGAATCAGTAGCAGATTAGCGATTTCTGAAAAAGACCAACAAAGTTAGACAGAGCTGAATTCCTCTTCACTTCTGGCAACTTCTCAAAAAGTTATGAATCCCTCTTCATGTGCTGCCCACATTTTTTTTTAAACGTATAGCACACCTTTGACAAATATGAAATGTTGAGACATAACTGCTTATCATTCCAAATGCATCAGCATACACTCAATAACCTGAATTAAAACGGCCTTTCTTTTACCATCCTGAAAGCAAAAACAAGCACACTGCCAACTTTAAAACAAACAACCCCAAAGTAGGCTAGTCTATAACCCAACACCATCATTAAGTCCTCAAGCTCCTAATGATGAGTGTCTTAGCATTAATGTGGGTATCATGGCGAGGTAATGTGTCTCTGTGATGTCTAATCATGTCTGTGCTTTACCTGGAGATGAAAGGAGCTGACAGTACATGTGTTCTTCCGATAATACAGTTCAATTAGGGGTAGAGGCAGAATGGGAACTAATGATGTTTACTCATCATTCCTGTGCCTTATCAACGCCGGGTTCTCTCAAAATACACTCACATAACAGACACAAACACGCAGGCAATATGAAGGCATGTGTCCTCCATCCTGCCAGGCTCCACTGACACGATTACGCAAATGCTGATGCATTGCTTTGTTCGGTAATGACGGCCCTAAGTGGGGGTCGTTACTCATGAGCAGCCTTTGATGGGGTTTCACATGCAGCTGGGTCTCAGTGTTAGAGGCAACCAGAAGTTCAGTGAAGTCTCAGCCCCCTCCCTCTCCAAAAACTTTGAGTAATCCCTCTAATCACTCCCTCTTTTCATCCCCATCTAACGCCTGCACCATAATAACCTAACATTGCCCTTGCCCTGGCCATGGCCCTATACACTATGGATTACCAGAATTTACTTGCAGAGCTATCAACGCAAGGCGAAAGTGGTTCAAGAAAACTGGATTTTTCAATATTTTCTGTTGTGGCAAATATCAGTATGACTTCTAGATGTAATTTTCAGCAGGTAGAGCTGATGTGTAGAGCAATTTTAGCCATGGTCTCCTAAGACAATGCTGGTTAAAACAGATATCCAAGGAGGAGGAACCCTGATGATTTTGGTCAGTCTCCAACTTTTTGCCTTGTACTCCCAGCATATCAACTTCACTTGGTGAAATATCTCTATGTGTACCAGATGGACTGCCAAAACTTTTTAATCCAGACATTCCAGGTTTCCAAATGATAAATCCTACTAAATTTGGCAATCGCCTGACTTTTGCTAAAGCACTGCCGGCAGATTAAAAGTTACAGTTCAGTGAAATGTCTTGACAACTGTTGGATGAATTGCCTTTGTGACCTTGGCAATGCGCTGGCTTTTTACCATCATGATTTAGCTTATCTTCTTTCCTCCTTCCCAATGAGCAATACAGTCTCACACAGTTGATAGCATGGCTGTTTTTGTTGCTTTATTGTGCAGCCATAATTAAAGCTGAGGTAGGCAGTTTAGTCTTGGCGTCATCTTGCAAAATTTCCATAAGAATTTTTCAGCATTTTGTATTTTAGGTTGTCTGAAAGAACACCACACTTCTGCACCTCTCCTTGGCTCTGTATTCAGACTGAGACAGTGTCTTTTTTGGCCAATCACGGGTCATTTCAGAGAGCGCATGATCCTATTCGTGGCTCTATGTTGTGATGTCGCTACGAGCCAAGTGGCTGTTGAAACAAGTGACGTGCCCTACATTCTAAAACTGGCCTCTGGTGACTTGACGAGCTGAGTTGCAGGCGACACCATCAGCTGTCTTGAGTCGAGCTGAGACGAACCAGTTAACACCGCTGCAACTTTCCCTGCAACCATTTCATCTCGTTGGGAAGTTTAAGTTCAAGTTCAAGTTGGTGTAAACTGTGTTTAAAAGAGAGATCGTCAACATCTAAATAAACATGGAGGGGGAGTCTCATGTTTTTAGCTGTTATGCCTTATCCTTAAGTGAAAATGAACTGTCCACTTTATTTAGTTGACAGATGAACTCAAAAGTTTTGACTGTCACACTGGTTGCTATGTCAGTGTTGATTGAAATAACATGTTCAAAGGTTGGATATTATAATCTTAAATAGGGATTCTTCTTCTTTTTACACTTGTCCTGTATTGACTTGTCCTTCTTACCATCATTGAGAAGTTTGACTCCATCAAACTGATTCCCACTGGAGTCTTTCTGACTCACTGGACCCGCCAGAGAGCCTGAGAATGGAGTGTTGACAATCCCATAGTCATCACATACCAGGTCCACTGCTTTATGTTGGTAATCACCTCTGTAAGATGGGCAAAAGAAAAGATTGAAATGACACAGCAGTCTCAAATCATCTTATGTCAACGACGTCTGGCTGTGGATACAGTCATTGTCTCCACAGCACTCAACCCAGAGGACTCATCTATGAAATGTCTTTCTTTTCCATTAAGTAAAGACTAATTATAGATTTGTCTGGTAAAAGTGAGCAATTCCTTGAAATGACATCACCTTAAATGATTACATACTACAACTACTCATAAAGGCATCCATCAAACAACCAGACATGTCAGAGGCCACACAATTATCAAATCATCTGCCCGGAAACTCTTGTGTAGCAGAATGACTAATCTCGATACAAACTTAAAAAATCACATCCAGAAGAATCACCTTCTGGAGTTAAAGGCTCCACAGCCATGCACATCACATGCCCTCACTCTGTTGTTATGGTGACCAGCACAAAGAATACTCCAGGCTCCACCTTCAGAGACAGGACAAAAAAAAAAAAAAGGTTAAACCAATACTTTCCCTCTCCAAGTACATCACATTTAAAGGCTGCTGCAAAGCCTTCCAAAAGGCCAAGCTTAGAAATTATATTAAAGATCCACTGAATCACATCATGTACCATTCATGTGGAAATAAGGCCAATTTCAACAGAAATTCAATATTCAAATGCCATGTATTGATGTTTTTTTTTATATCAGTGGTGTGTCAGACACTGATACAACCTCACACTCACAACAACACATTTTCATGACTCATGAAAGAGCGAAAGCAACCCTTTTAAACCCTTCTTGGCAAAAATCACTAATATATTTGTGTGACGGTGTAAAGTAGGCCATGAGCTTGAGATTTTTTCACCTTTGGTTAGCTTTTAAAATGTCTGCATTTGTATATGATAACTGTGTCACCCACTTGGCATACAACACTGCCGCGTCTTCGCCCCCGAACACTTGTCTTTCAAGTATCGGCCTTGGCAGATGTATCGCTTCGGCTGGCAGATGCCTCCCAGTTTGATGCAGCTGCTGTCACTTCTTGGTCCCATTGAAGCCCTCTTACTTCCTGTCTTCTTGACATTCTTTCTTGGAGTTACAGCCTTAGGTCTCCTGTCATTTGCTGTTGTGTAATTTCTCTTCACATTGATGTTACTGTCAGCAATCTTGTCAGGGCTTCGCGATCCCTCACCTTCACTCTTTTCATGTTCTGAAGCGCAACTTAGCAGGACATCTTGGGGAGAGATGAAAGGTACTCAGAGAGTTAAGAGTGGAGGATTAAAAACAGTAATGTGGCATGAAACAACATTTTCTTGGATCCCGGATTCTTTACTCTTGTTTGATATATAGGATTCCTTTTAATTTTGGATGCAGTTTCTGTAATTACAAGAAATTCACGATTAAAAATACAGAAAAATCACCATTCTCCAAATGTCATGGATCCTAAAGCAAATTCGATGGTTTTTTTAAGTCACACTTGACTGCTAATTGTTGTACAATGACATAAAAATCCTCTAATGTACTAAAGAAAGCTAAGAAGTAAAGTGTTTAGACAGTAACAAAGGATGGATGTTAATGAAAAAACTTTAATGAGTTCACAGAACTTGCTTTTTATTATGTCTTTTTCACCACATTATTCATTACATTTTCTAAGCCTTTTAATAAGGTCTCTAAATAAGTCTTAGGTCACCGCATAGGCCCACTTGTTGAGAACTGTGCAACTTGTCCATCTTTATTTACAGTCATTTATATAGACAGACGTTCAGTTATTCATATGGTGTTTTCATTCTGACAGAATACTAATTATCCTGCCCAGTGATGAGTCTTTGATCTTCATTAACTCTATTAACCTCAGAGGCAGAGAAAATATTTCAATCACGCTGCCCTGGCACAGGAACACAAGCTGGGCTCACTGATTGAAAGAAGCTGCTTATCAGTAGAAGGCCTTAATGACTGGGAGGCAGTTGGGAAGGGTAGTTGGAGGGTAACTGTGGCATGAAAACAGCAATTTTCCTCAGCATGTGAACCAAGAAAGAAAAGACAAAAAAAGTCAAGGTAAAAACTCAAGGACAAATATATAAATGTGCCTTTTGTCTGAGCAATGCTAGGTTGTACTGTGCTGTTTGGCTAATTGGTCATCAGTGTATTGCTAGTTGGTTGTGACATACAGGAGATGTTTAATCTGGTTGTTAGGGCATCTGGGGCACATCTGAATCCATAAGATGCTAAAAGACACATTTTAAATGCAATGTAGTGTACAATAATACATTTTCACATTATGTTAATACACTTTATAAAGCCAGGACTATATTTTTTGTGATAAATGCTTTGCAGGCAACACAAAGCACTATTATGTGTCATACATAATTAGTGTGTTTGCTGTGAAAGATGCAATCTGGAAATACTTCACATGTGATGTGGCATCAAAAGGGTAAAGGTGAAAGTACTTAATTGCTCATACACAGCATACAGTAAAATGTGTTCTCTGCATTTAACCAGTTCCTGAGGAGCAGCAGTCCCATGGCGCAGCGCCTGGGGACCAACTCCAGATTTTAAAGGGGAATTCCCGTTTTTTGACACCTGGACCTTATTTATAGGAATAAATACGCTCATATACTAACCCAGACAATTTTGGTGCAGCTTGGAGTCCTTCGGACGCTATTTAGATCCATCCGATATCTTAGTATCAACATGATAGCAGCGCACGGGGCCACGGCAATGCAGCCTCTAAATAAGACATTATCTGC
>JAQLOL010000006.1:19115113-19150965 GCA_029783665.1 Naso thynnoides | reverse complement strand
TCCAAGCTGCACCAAAATTGTCTGGGTGAGTATATGAGCGTATTTATTCCTATAAATAAGGTCCAGGTGTCAAAAAATGGGAATTCCCCTTTAAGCCAGTACCTTGGTCAAGGGTACTGACTGGAGATAGACCTATATACATGTTTTTTGTTATTGTGAGGGAAACCAGAGCACTCAGAGGAAACCCAAACAAACTCCACACAGAAAGACCCTGCCTTAGGTGGGAATCGAACACAGGACCTTCTTGCTATGAGGCGGCAGTGCTAACTACTACACAAGTATGGTTCAGTATAAATACACACATCAGTAAGGATATAGATTGAGCAAAATACACAGAAATGGAATTTAATTTTTGCATAGGTCTTGAAATTTGTCTCTCAGACCTTTGATTTCTGTGTTTCTTCACACAAAGTTAAACAACTTAAAAAAAAAAAATAGTCGGTTGAGCCGTGATTGAGTTTTCTGGTGAATATATGCGTGAAAGAAAGAGACACGACAGAATCTGGAGATCCTTCGTGACAGGGAATGAAAGATGATCTAGTGCTCAGTCAAAGAGGGTCATTGTTTCATTGTTAACTTTGATGGCAAGGTTTTCCATCTCTGCGTGGGATACTAGATATACAAAGCTAACATTTTCAGAGAAAAGAGGGATACTCAATTAAAGAGTTATCAACAGGTAACCAAATAAGATTACTGCCACAATCATTAAAAGCATGCTGATTTTTTGGTACCTCTCATGCAGCTGCGGAGAAGGTTGTGTCCATTGTGTTGCATGAATCATTTTGTCTCTGAGACAAGATACGTCTGCCATATTTTCATGTGGCTCGACAGCCACTCAGAGTCAGAGTGTGCCTTAAGCCTTGCAGTTAGATGCAATTATGTAACGTTGCATTAAGCATTCAATCATGCTTAAAATATCTCATCCACTTGAGCCACCACACAGTCACTCCAGCAATAGGCTAAAGCCCCCTGAGGTTTATGTTTACAGGAGTTTCCAGTTTGCTAATAGGGCTCAGTTCACGTTAATCTCCGGGGACAGGCTGATATTTCTACATCATTTATCGTTTCCATTACAGAAATCTTATTAGAATACGCTGGAATGTCAAATTGCTGTGCGTGTAAGTGTGTATACACATGCATGATTGTAATGCGCACTTTTGTGTAGATACTCTGTGCTTGAGTCTCCGTGTTTGGGTTTTAGTGGTCAACTTAACACAGTTCAGTCATTGCCCGTAAATACTTGAGGAGAACTGATCTGTACATTTTGCATGCAGTAGCTTACTCACAGCAGCCTAGCAGAGCTGCAAAGAGACAAACCCTTGACAGCATTTCCATCATCATAGGGTCAAGGTCAGGGCTCAGAAATCTGCAGAATAACGACAGGAAACAAATATATATTCTTTCTTAAATGAAGCAGCAGGCTACTACATCACGGTGATTTTTTTCTCACAGGTTTCACCTTAAGAGTCCAATTCCAAGTACATTTTTGCACACAAACTCAGTTTATGTAGTTGAAAAACATGTTTCCATTTCTGACTAAATATTGCTCAGATTTCATATTGAAAGAAAAGAGAACTATACATACAAGTCTGGTGGAGAAGTTGCAGTGTGGCGCAGTGTGTAAGAACACAAAGCAGAGACTGTTGGAAAACCGACCCGCTGTGGAAGCAGCAGGCCCTGGCCACAGGACGCCCCCCCACTGTCAATATTGATATTGGCCTTTGAAAAACATACCCATTTACTTGCTGGAAAAGGCTTACTTTATTGACTTTGTGTTGCTATACTGCAAGTTACACAGAGCTAGTTATTGACCTCTGAGGAGAAGCAGCTTGAGGTAAGGCCTGGGCAAATAACCTTCCACTTCCATGCGATATTAGTTCTTACCAGCTGAGCGACATTTGACAAATTTCATTTTGCTTTGCTGTGTTTTGCAGCTCTTGTAGCTTTTATTTGGGACTCTTATTTTCTCTCTGATTCTTTTCCCTTTAAAGGGATCACCAGGTAATGTAATAAAGTAATGTTTATAATATTACTTGGGAATTGTAAGTTTTATCATAATCTTAATCTTAAAGGGACTTTTTATTTCAATTTCTCATGTTATTGTATTACAAACCTGTCTCCTAGAGGTTACTTTAATATAATACTTATTTGTTTTCCAAATTCTGTTGAGGCGGGAAATGTAATTACTGCCTGGATTATGTTCACAGCCATTCCAGCAGTTTGCAGTCAAATGCTACAAAGCTGCAACACTGAATCATGTAGTAAAATTTTTTATGCCAGTCCAAAAAGATGGTAAAAAGATTTTCAAAGTGTTTACATTTCCACTTAAGGGTACAGCAATATGCCTTGCAGACTTTGCCACCTCTCATGACTCCAATCAATCCTTTCAAACCTATGATATGTGCAGAAAAATTACAAGCAAAGGATTGTCGTTTCAAGTCTCACCGCTCCATGCCCTCACACTGACAAACCCGGCTTCTCCCCTATAATGAGTTAAACAAAAATCACTATTCTGCATGAGCCTGGCATCTATTATGAGATAATTAGCTTTAAGGCCTCACACAAAGCAGGGGAAGTCGATCAATGGTATAAATTTATCCTCTCCCAGTGGGAGGGTGAGGCGGAGGTGCATGGATGAGTGGTACAGCATATGGATATAGGGTATTTAAGAGTCTGCTTTGTGCTGTATTTATGTGGTGAAAGCCAAAGACAGGAAATCAGATTTCTTCAAGGTTACATGGATGGTAATCCTGTTTCGAAGCTTTACGAAAACTGTGTGAAGGGAAAATCCTTCTGATTAGTTTCAGTTAGAGAATGTGGAAGCTTGTCTATGTGTCTTCATTTCAGGTCTGCAATGTTGTATGGTATTTAGGGCTGCAACTAATGATTATTTTCATTGTTGATTAATCTGCCGATTATGTTTACGATTAATCGAATAATCGTTTATTCCATGAAATGTTAAAAAAAGTGATAAAAATGCTTATCTTAATTTCCCAGAGCACAGCGTGATGTCTTTGATTTGCTTCTTTTGTCCAAACAACAGCCCAAAATACAAAAATCCCTCATTTGTTTTCATAAATGACACAAAGAAGCAGCAAATCCTCAAATTTAAGAAGCTAAACCATCAATACTTTTTACTTTTTTATTCGAAAATAACTAAAACGATTAATCAATAATTTTCTATTGCTTAATTAATTGTTTATTCAATGAATCGTTTCAGCTTGTACGGTATTTACAAAATGCAGAGCAGAAAACAAAATAGTGTTAGCTTGCACGAGTGTTTGGATGATGCATGTATTATAGAGATAAGTTTTTACGTTAACAGAAGTGTAATGCACCTACTTTTGTTTGCCTTTTTAATATCAGTAATAGGAAGTGTTCTCTCTCCAGGGCTAAATGGAAAGTCCGGAAATAAAGGATTATTTGATTTTTGTTCCCTTATTCAAATTTCTTTTCATCTGTATGTTAAAGTGCATCTTACTTTACTGATGCATTGTGGTGCAGATGAGGTCACGGCAAAATTTGAATGCTTTTATTCTAATTCAGAGCTGGTTACTCTTGCTGAATTACAATTTACTGAGTGTGGGGAAATGGATTCAATAGTGGCTTGTGGAGAGTCAGGCCTTTTTTCAGCTAGACGGCTTTGATAATCAAATATCTGGGCAGAGGATTACACTGATGGACCATATGGCTCAGAATCTGAAAAGGAGAGAGGGAATAAGGGAGCCAGGGAGACTGATAAAAGATAGAAAATAAGGGGAGAATAATAAGGGTTGGAGTAATTACACTCAGCTGAGAGTGAGTGAGTGAGTTAGTCAGTCAGTCAGTATATTTACATGCACAATTAAGTTGAGCAATGGTAAAGCTCAATTCAGCCATTTACCTGGACTTCTGTCCTTGTTCAAGTATACAAGCACGGAGAAAGAATCGATTTATTGTCTGACTCTACTATGGTAGACGGCGTTATGCTCCTTTCACTTGGTTGCTATTGGACCTCCCCGTTAGCTAAACAAGCTACAAACAAGTTAGCAAGCTGCTAGCGAAATCCATGTTGACAGGTGAAAACATGGAAAACTTCACAGCCCTGTGCACTTCATATCTATGCTTTACTTTTGGTACAAATTTGATGCACACTGTTTACAGGATTTTTGTTTTCGTACTGGCTTTCTTCTACAAATTTATGCTGTTAGAGTTCCAGGTCAAAGACGTCACAGGGATTATCGATCATGTGCAGACTGCTTAGGCCAGTGCGGGTCGGCGTAACGCCTATACATGCAGGAGTTATTCAACTCCCAATTGCACTATCTGGGTGTGTCGGCTTAACTCTGAGAAATTTGATTTAGCACGATTTCAGTAGGACAAACATGTTTACATGCATTTTAAAAGTCCAGTTTTAGCAGGACCAACACAAAAAAATGATTTTTGCTAACATCATATAAATGTACTGAATGAGTGAGTGAGTGAGTGAGTGACTGATGGAAAAGGAGGACGTGAGGCAGTGAGAGTGTAGACAGAAAAATCTTGAAAGACAGAACGAGAGCAAGAGAAAACAAATGTAAAGAAAGGAAGACAGCCAAACAAACAAACAGAAGACAAGAAAGCAGCAGCACAAACTCCAGCCAGTGCCTGCATCCAAAACACTCTCTGTTCCCGCAGAAGAAAGGCTTGTGCTGACTCTTTGAGAACCCTTTGATAAACATGGCTACTTAAATAGAAACACGCGGCACATTCTTCAAACTCCTGGGAGGATAGGACTGACATTTCACTGCGGCTTCTCTGTCAGTTAGTTCTGGCATTTCAACGAGAAGGGAGAGGACATGCCACAAGTGTTTCCTAGCAACAGTTTGCTGCGAAAGCCTCCCCCCCTCCCACCTGCTGTCCTCCACATCCCTCCTTTAAACTCCCTTCTTCCCTGAGATACGAGTTGCAGCAATGCACCACTTGCCTCAGACCTGAAATACATTCTAATTCTCCTGACTCTCCCTCCCCTTTCCCGTCTGTTCCCTTCAGAAAATCACCAGGCCTGCATCAAATGACATTCAGGCCACTGTCATCAGTAAAGAAAAAGCACCAAGCAAGGCTTTTCTCAGTAAAGGTTGAAGGCACTGCAACCGAGAAATGTAGGGAGACAAAATATCGAAGGAATGAAGCGATATTTCATCCTTTTACAGGCTGAGCGGTTGCTGGGCATGAGCCTGACTTTTACTCTTTCATTTCATTTTTACTGCTCAGGTGAAGGGAACATTTCATGAAACAGGCTTCTGAAAAGACTCTGTGGTCTGTTGATGGATCAGAGCTGCTCAGCGGGCCTAAATTAGCTTTCTCAACACAGCAGCCCAGTCACACCCACTTGGCTCTGTTGATTTGTAAACATATTCGTCGGGTTTGGGAGGCAGGCGTTTAGTCAGCCTGAGCAGACAAACAGAGTGCCAAAGGGCAGGAGATGAACTCTGCGACGCTGGCGGCAGCAGACAGGGGGCACCAAAGTCTGAATAATGTGTTCCACTAAAAGCATTTTCATGTCTGCCAAGGGAGGGCTTTCAAAGGGCGTTTGTGGATGGACTGAAGTCTGGTCACACATCTCTGTCTCTCTGGGTCTGCGGGGAACAAAACATCAACATTTAGGAAAAGCATATCCTTTAAAAAAATACAAATGTCACTCCATGTCCTTCACCACTTCTGTGAATTCCCATGAACCCGCAGTACAAGTTAAAAGCCTACCTGGGCAACAAGCAGAGAGATAACGAGGCTGAATGTGACTGGAATCTTAAGGCCCAACAGCTTTGAAGGTGTGGACCAGCATCAAATCAGAGAGACCGCTTCCAGTGTTATTCCAGAGCATTTAACAATCTGATATTTGATGAAGGACATGTACATTTGACACAGCTTGAGGTTCACTATCAGCGCAGTTCCCACAAGAACAAAAATGAGAAGCCATATTACTCAGCAATGTAGATAGACTTTTTTTTTTTTAATAAAGGCTTTATCATAATGTTGTTTTCTGTAACAGAGGCTAGAACTTGGAAGAAGGTAACTGGTGTGTTTCCTAGACAAATGCTTCCCTTGATGCTTGAACTCGTCACACTTCCTTCATGTTGCCTCACACCTCGGTTCTGAGAGAACGGTAAATCAATCAATAACCTTCATCAAACCATCCACAGTTCACAATAAGCACCAAAAATACAAACAGACATATACAACTGTCACACACTGCAGTTGGGAGAAAACAGTGTCCAGTTAACATGCAATATAAACTCAAGGACAAAAATCCAATTGAACAGGTAGAATGTTGTAAAAACATTATTACTGAAATAGGAATTTTAGAGGCAATTGTATTGAACAAGAGAACTATTTTTCAAAGGAGTTCTTTTTTTGTACATTAATCCCCATTATAGGATTCATTATGATCACATACAATGGTAAATAGCGATATTATGACGATCGATGCAGTCTTGAGAGTAGGAGCTCACTGCTGATGTCAACGCTAGCTGAAAACAAGGAAGGTGCACTATTTAAGCTAACTGGCAAGTAGCTGGATACCGTTTAGTGAATAATAAATCACAGGGTATCGGATCTGTGCCGGATTGGAGTACTCAATACTGATACCAGCATTTTTGGTGTTATTGGAGGCATTTTCCGATACAGGTATTGGTCCCAGAACAACTCTAATAGAGGCTGTGATAGATTACATTGGATGCAGAGGGTTAAAGGAGACAAAAAACTTGAAGTTAGAAAAGCTCACTGTGAAGAGATTAAACTTTGTGAATTAATTATTTTGTTAGGTCCAGATTGATTTTTTCTGTATCTCCGTGGTGATGGCTTGAAGTTGTCTATAAGATCTTTAAAACTGTACAGGAATGGACGTACTGACGGCGGTTAATATGACAGGCTGGAGCAAAGAATGTCACAGATAGCGTTACCAATCATGTATGGATCAAAGCCTGGTTTTGTGATTGATCAGTGTGGAGGACACTAAGAACATTAAGTAAGGAGGAGGCGAAATTACATCATTTCACTTTGATGAGGCGTGATGCAGAGGTAAGGTGGAGCAGGTGAATAAAGGAATCAAGAGAAAGCAAAGTCACACCCGAGAAACCCGGCAGTCAGCTGTGTCACCCCACAGCTGGCGGGCAAAGAAAGAGAGAGGAGCATTTTTTTCTGCTGCTCGGTTGGACGAAACAGTTTGATACAGGAACATGAACACACAATTCATGCATCTCAGCCAGAAGAGCGCAGAATGTTCAGTGCTGGTGCTGCTCGGGATTTATGTGCAGAGGCAAAAATGAGAACAAGGTATTGTTGAGTTTTTGCCATGTGTTTAAATTGGACAGGCACAGACACGCAGCAGTCCCTGGATCGATTAGACTGCACTGTGAGGTTGCATCGATGAGTGAACACATCAAAGATTGTTGATGCGACCTCATACGGGAGAAGCAAGTGAGGACAATACATTAGAAGTAAGTTGAAAAAGTCTCCGAGTGCTGTCTAGGTCCTGCTCTCATCTAAGCAACATCTCATTTAAAGTGTGTTCATTAAAAAGTACCTAATTACACCCACATTATCTATAATTACAATGTTTTTACATCAAGCTTCTGAGATAAAACTCCTTCAATGCAGCTTTAATGTATAATTAGCCTTTGCGAGCACCTACTACACACATAATTAGAGAGAAATTGATACTAATACACCTGTCTACCAGGCAGAGGGAAAAGGAGTATCCACGACGACGCAGAATAAACCTTTTCACAGAGATGATTATTGTTTAACTGAATACTACAAGCTGATACCCAGCTGGGATAATGCTCTGCGGAACAGAGAGGTGTGACAAAAAGAGAGCAGCAAGTGCAATTTCAGGGCAAGCATGGCAGGCACCGAGGACCTCAAAGAACTGAGGGGGCTTCCAAAGGAGGACTGATGTGACTCCACCATTCTGACAGCAACAGCTACATAACGACACTGCTGCAATTGAATAAACATGCAAACTAGGGCTCGACTGATATCAGGAAAATTGGCTGATACATAATTTTAACTAATGTACAGTGTCTTCGAGTTTTTGAAAAGCGCCTTACAAATAAAATGTATTATTATAATAATTAGAATTCGGCTAAATGTGGTTGTCAAATACTGCCTCCATTGCAAAGATATGAAATGGAGGCAGTATACTTAATAGCAAACACTTAAATGATTAGTTATTAAATAACAAACTACTGAACTACACCATTTTAAATCACTAGTCCAAGCATTTTTTTCTGGCTAAAAAAAAAAAGTTTTAAATATCAGAGCATATTGGAGAACATATACGTCGATACCAATACAGTGTATCTGTGATATAGGGCAATATTGGCCAATTATATCGGCAAACAGATATATCGGCTGGGCCCTAATGCAAGCTTCCCTAAAACAGCTCTGTTTCACTCTGTTCCCTCATCTGCCCACAGTGTCTCTCATTTTGTTTTGAAGCAGAAACTCCTGACATGCAAAACGAGGAGCTGTCCCTCCAGCAGCTGCAGAAACAAAGAGAAAATAAGTGGGAGAGGTGAAGGAAATAGATAAAGGATAGTGATACTGACCGAGCAGAATCAAGCAGCAAACGAAAAACTGGGAGTCAGGACACATCCCAGGCCCATCCATCAACAGAGCCATGACGGCGCCCCTCACTGATGTTTAATAGTGTTTTTGATAGTTTAAACCTGATTTACAAACAATATTTTGGTCATTTAATGGCAATTGTTGACTCTAAGAAAAGTACTTACAAAAGGTGAATTACAGTTTTGGGAAATGGGCTTGTGCTATCAAATATTTATCTTCATTTTTTAGTTTTTGCAGTTTTAAATAAATTCTTAGACACTCTCTTTACTTGTAATAAAAAAAACCCTTCAAATATAAAACTGTAAGGTAAGCTGTGTCTGTTTATGCCTTTTATGCAACTCTTGGGCTCACCCTTTCTCCCTGTTTTGTGCTAAACATTCAGAACCTTCTCCCCAGATCTTCATTGTCAGACTCTAATCACCTCTGAAAAGATGTAAGACATAAAGATAGAGGGTGACTTTTGACTGGGCAGTAATCCATCATCACAAGAACACTTGTGGGTAAAAATATGAACTGCGTCCTCTGCCACGTCTCTCTCTCTTTCACTCAGGTTTATGTTTGGCCACAAGATGGCAGTAATAATCCACCAGAGAAGGCCACTGAGGCATGCAGGAGGCACGTTGCACCAGCAAGAATCTCATAGGTTAATTACACAGCACTCTCATGCCAGGGAATGTGATCATTCAAACACTATCTAACTGGATAGAGGCTCACAGGGAGAGATCAGAAGAGAGAGATAAAAAGAAAATGTGAGTGTGAGAGAAGGCAGATAGAGAAAAAAGAGAGAGAAATCTTTTGTTTTGCTGGCTAATAATTATGTCACTGTGTTTGCTAGCTAATAATCTGCACACAACACCTCAATTTGTTACAGCATGCAGATCCTCTTTTTCTGTCACTCTGCTGAATGACAAGCGGGCCAGTTTAAACAGAACCAACTGACTTGTCATGAGAGGAAAGAAATAGAACTAAGATCAAAATCTTCAATGGGTGTTAAACCCAGACATAGCATTTAATCAGAAATGTCAAACTGCAGGGTTGTTCATTAATGAGGTTGAGGATTCAGCCTTGTTCAAAGGGACAGAATCAGTGATGATGTGTCACATGTACATGTAAATCATCTTGACTGCACTGGTCTACCAGTGCCAGGGGCTGAACAGGAAACCCTTTTGGTTAATTAATGATCAGTCATTTTTACTGCCATCTATTTGTTCAACTCGATTTTCACATAAATCCGTCGATAATAAATATCAAAATGGACGCAGACTGCTGCAGTACATGAACTGAGGTTTGCTGTTGAATTTAGTACTGCAACCTGAGAAATTAAAATTAAAAGTATGTATGCAAATGTTCAGCACACTCAGTTTCAACTCATGACATAATGATGCTTGGTCAGGACACCCTGGGTGTCACTGGGTACCCCTTCAGCATCTTTGTGCCACACTTGAAGCCTTACTGCCACTAAGTCTTTCTTACATTGCAGAAAGGCAGCAAATCCTCAAATGTATGGAGCTAAAATCAGGAAATTTTTAACACCTTTGTGTCAAACATGACTGAAACAACAAACTGATTGTTAAAATAGTTGCAACATTTCTTTTTTACGATCAACTAATCGAATAATCAACAGATCTTTGCAGCTCTAATTTAAAGACTTTTGGAACAATGTAGTTTTTACACTGCCTAAAGCAACTTCAAAGTGAATGATGGGGGCAAAAAAAACACATTTGTCTTTTTGGTTAGGTTTGATTAAAGCTAAAATAATGCTTTAATGGTCAAATAAGACAAATCAAACGGTTATACTTTCAAAATGCAAAGATGTTTTTTTCCCGTTTGGGTATTTACCAACAGTGTTTCTGGATCTTAAATATATGGATATTAATACAAAGAAATAAAATCACTCTCTATAAGACCATAAACTTTGGAAGATGCCTTGAATTCAGCTGACACTGGTAAGGTCATCTGTAAGACAAATGAACTGTATTTTTCTAAAGTACCAGGACTGTCTCCCGAATCTCTTTAGGGCCAATATACGGATGAGAGGAGCAACTGTAGTGATCCATAATCTTTTGAATTTAAAGATACTAAAAGTGAATTGCACAGACTTATTGTTTTAAGCTCTTATGGTGGACGGGAGTCTCTCTGTTGTTGGGCGGCATTACTGTCAGGTGCTGGAAGCAGCTGGATAGAGGCTCAGTTACCGGATAGAAAAGGCAATGGTGATTAGTGGTTATCACCATTGAGTGTCAGTGAGAGGAGGGTAATTTTAAGGTTGCTTGATTAGACAAAATAAAGGAAAGGAGTTGACTCTTAACTGCGGAACTGAATGTGGCGATGAGCGCCATGGGCTTGTGGGTGGATCCATCATTCTGTATGTTTAAATTCTTACATACTGTAGCAGTTGGGGCTCATAAACTTTAATTCAGCACTTACATAATAGGCTGCAGTTTACTTCTATTAACACAATATGCTCAAATGACTGCAGGTGGAATTTATCACTGCAGTTTATGTATTTGATCTTTTTTGCTTGCTGAGCTGCCTCTTCACTCTTCAACGTCGGCAGTATGGCAACTTCAGAATATGCCTTCTTCTCGTATGCTGCATGATAGCTAGACTGAGTGTGTAATTGCAGGATGGGACTCTGATGAAAAATAAATGTGCTACATTTCCTGAAATTGACTTCTTGTACCTTGGGCCATGAACTTATCAGTCTCCCCTTTTGTGTGTGTGTGTGTGCGTGTGTGTGTATTTTATCCTGGATCACTTATATATAAGAACAAAGTAAGTAAGGCAGAGAGCTAAAAAAGAGAGCGCTACAACGTGTGATAATGGGCCTTGACTCAATAACCACAGGCTAGAAGCATGGACATTGTTAGCAGTAGTCATTAGTGTCCCCCCAGTCAGACATAAATAGTGTACAGAATGCACAGGGGTACCTTTTTTGCCCATTTAGCACAGAAAGCATTGACCAACTCGGTGAAGAGGCTCAGTGTGTGTTAGAGTGTATTCCAATTATGCTGCACTCCCACAGCGGCAATGTTCTTTCCTTCTACCTATGTAGGAAAATGGTATTTTGTCATCGGAATCACTAGCAGTTTGAATATTTTCCTGGATAGTGCTATAAAAATGGGGCTGGAAGATCCATTATGTGACACAGCAAAATGTTGAAATTTACACAGTGTGACACAAGAACACAAAATGTCGTTAATTAGAGACCAGCAGCCAGACACAGTCTCTACCCCTGGGGCAGTTAAGGACAATACTGTTCTCATGAAGCACTCTAGTCTATGTGTTTCTGCGTTTCAGCAATTTTCACAGAAAAAGTCTTGCAGGTGTCAAATCCAGCATTACATGAACCGTTGCCTTTGCTGCAAACGCTGCCCATACAGAGAAAATAATGCAAAAACAGCATAGAATGTAAGTTTTTAAAGTATTATTTCCTGCTTGAGACTTGCCTTGCTTTCTGTGGGTGTCGCTTGAGTCACACTAATTGTAATTAAACATGAACACGAAGTACAGTGATAGACGTTGTTACATTGCTGGCTAATCTGGGATAATGATCACTTCCAACCTGATCGCTAGCCAACACGCAACCGAGTGCCTTCCCATTTTTGATGCATTTGATGTGACAGTGTGTCATTATCCTTTCTAACTTGTATCCCTGTCTGTGGGTAGAGAGGAGTATGGGTGGGTGGGGGGGGTTAAATGTGTCTTTATGTGTTTACATGCCCTGTGACTGTCTTCTGTTTTTGTAATGAGCACGCTACGCCAAATTCCTAGCAACCTACTTGCATGGCAATAAAGTATTGAATCTTAAATCTTTAACCTTTCTGTATGTGTGCAATCTTCTATCTTCCATATGGAGCAGTACGTGCATGTGTTAACTCATTAGCTGAGCTAGGACAAAGTTTTTCTGCCTTATAGCTATTTCCAATAGTGAGCTTGGTTAGCTTCCCTCAACAGCTGTGGTCAACTGTCTGGTCTTGCTCACTCTTTATTACTGTCGTTCAGCTTTAAAAGGGAAAATATTTACAAGTAGAGATGTTGAATTATACAAAATTCAGTTTTTACAGTTGTTTTTTGCCTTTAAAGGTGTCTTTTAGTGTGGCGTCTTGGCTTTTCAATATGGAAGTCCTTCTTTCTCTCTCTACCTCCAGGAGAAGCTGGCTGCTTAAATGAGTTAGCCATAAAACAACAATTTTGTCAGTAGGTTCCTGTTTCTGTTTAACAGATGTGACATTCTTCCTGTGTCCATTTCATGGCCTTGTGTCAGAGGTGTGGACTGGAGTCACATGACTTGGACTCGAGTCAGACTCGAGTCACAAATTTGATGACTTTAGACTCGACTTGACAATATAATAAAAGACTTACAACTTGACTTGGCCTTAACCAAAATGACTCGTGACTTCTCTTAGACTGGAGTCTTTTGACTTGAAAATACTCGAGATTTAAATGTATTTTATTTAAAAAGTGTGCCATGAATCAATGTGTTTCCTTACATTTACTGAATCAACTGATGTCAAAACTATTCATTCACAACAAATTGACACTTTTCCCCCAAGAATCCACTTTGTTTGAAGCATGCAACAGCATCCATAAAGTTAAAGAACAAACCATTAAGAAGTTGGTTATGTTGTCTTCTTGTCTATGTATTATGTTAAAAAATATTTTTTTTATTAAAAAACATTCATGATTTGTGTAAATTGAATAGAGTAGAAGAGTACTAATGACTTGCTTAGGACTCGAAATTTAAAATT
Source organism: Naso thynnoides (assembly GCA_029783665.1). Taxonomy (NCBI): domain Eukaryota; kingdom Metazoa; phylum Chordata; class Actinopteri; order Acanthuriformes; family Acanthuridae; genus Naso; species Naso thynnoides. The sequence goes on along the minus strand of JAQLOL010000006.1, from coordinate 19,137,625 downwards.
TCAGACTTCAGACTTGACTTGAGACTTGCCTGTCTTTACTTAGGACTTGACTTTAAGATTTGAGAGCAAAGACTTGAGACTTACTTGTGACTTGTAAAACAATGACTTTGTCCCACCTCTGAGCTTTTCTGAGATCAACAGGACGATTTATTACAACCGACGGTGAACTGGTCACTGATTAATAACAGTGTTTAGCTTACTCTGCAAAACCAAACTCAATTCAGCAGACATACCAAATACGAAACGATAGCGCATGAGGGTTATGCAGTTTTTCCCCACAGGGCATTCCACTTATCCTTTCTCTCACTAAGCTCTCATAGAGCTCCTTGTGATCATGATAAAGTAGATAAAGGATTTTGAGTTCTTTTTTGGTGAGGCCGGGGTTGAAAAGAAAGTTAAGTGACAAGGGTGTCTGAGTTACCTGAAAGAAAAGTTGAAAAAGTGAGAGACACTTTGATGAAATAACAAAATGCGAGGCGGTAGGAGTGTGCCGTGAAGCCCAGTCCTCCTCAGTTAGGAGTTTGCCAGCGGAGGAGGGTGGCACGGTGAGAGAGACACAAAATAGGGAGTGACACACATCACCCAACACTGCTATCCTCCACAGTGATGTCTCCAATCCTATTCTCCCAAAACTTACTTACTTTCACTGCTATCGCTCATCCAACTTCCCAGAAAGTCACTTTTCTCACATCTGAAGAGCGAGGTGGCCTTAGCATGAATTGAAATGCTTTCAGAAGAGTTTCTCACCTCAAAGCATAAGGTATCAGTTAGAATATCCCCTCAGATAGCCCTCCTCAGCCTCCCTGACAAACAGTATTTACAATATACATCATGCACTGCAATGTAATGCTTTAAACTGGAATGTAAAATCATGAAAATATCAATCAATTGTGCATGTTGCTTTAAAGGGTGCACCATGCATACTGTTGTCACTTATCAATGCAACAGCTGTTGTTTTTTCAGCAGATATTATGTTTACAAATCACCCATTCCTTAAATTATTCTGTTAGCAAAATTTAAACAGCTATCAAACTAATTTTCATAAAAATCTGCTCTGAGTATGTACAAAAATGATGACACATGTTTATAAAAAGTTCACAGAAGCAATTTATTTCTTGACTTACATGATTTTTAGACACAACTGAAACCAAGTCGCCTACAAATACAACAAAGTTTGGATCACCGGAAGACTAAATTGACCCTGAAGTCAACCTCACAAAGTCGAAATTGTTAACATGTTAGCACACAGAACAAAAAGCAACTTCAGCATCTATTCAGAGTCGTATTTTGTATCAGCTGCATAAAAAAAGTCAATATTTTTTAGCTTTATTGAGCTCTCCACCAACTATTGAGGGAAACATATTCAGCTTGGCTGCTGTCAGTTACTTTTTTCTGCACACTGTTTGGTGCTGGCCAGGTAGCGCACTGTGGATTTAATAATAAAGTTTCTCCCGAAAACAACTACTTGCTGCCAGTGGCGGACTCGGGATGTTTCAGGGGCAGGGGTGAAAACAGTAAAATAGGGCACCTGTTGTATGCCATGGGGGACCAACACACAATAAGTTGTTGGGCACTTTATTGCATTTTGTCCACCATAAGGGCATCCAAGAGAGCACCTTACCATGTTTTTTCTGCACATAAAGGGCTAACTAGAAGACATTTTACCACATTTTAACAAACCCCCCTCTGAGTCTGCCAGTGTCTGCTGCCAATGAAAACAAAATTAACAAAGATGCTTGAACTAAACCAACCCAGTAATGTTGCTGGCATAAAAAAAACAAAATATAAGCTGAAGACACCACAACGATCCATGGAACCACAGAGCTGGCTTAATTATCAACAGGTTTGTCATTTCAAAGCAACTCCTTTCACATGACAAATATTGATTTGATCTATTGTTAATATAAAAATATTAATTACAACATCTACAGGGATTTTTCATTGGGTGGAAATGGACACGCCCCTTGTGAGTAAAAAACAAAGCAAAACATTAACCTAAAGAAAAGAAAGGTTGGGATGAGTTTGAGTTGAACTGTTGACTGATAGAAGGCAGAAGGAGCCCTTTTGTTTTAAGTGGAACATATTTCACTCTTGATAAGATAAAAGCTTTGCTCTGGCAGAATGTATTTACATGTAAGATACCTTAGTGAATCTGTGCCCATGGCACATGGTCACGATAATCCCTCCATGCTTGTTAGAGAACATGGTGAGGGAAGGTGGAGCCTGTTTGAAGGCAAATAAATTAAACATGGCAACTGACCCATATTAAAGGAGAAAGCAGTAATTCACTGTCTAATGATCCTCCGCCTACTAGGAGCAAATGTCAGATGAAAAAAGCCACACTTAATTATTAGCAAGCATCGAAAAGACAATGCTTTATACTAACAACTACTAACAATTAAAACGGGCTTTCAAGTGACATTGAGCAAGCTGCAGCGGCCCAACACAAGTGAGCATTTGATGTCTTGATATCGGCTTTCCTGCTTCACAAACATGAGGTTGCTCACTGGCTTAAACAACAGGACTGAGAAATTAAATTTAAATTTAAATAAAAGTTACAGTGCGTTTACTGTATTGACAGTTTGGAGTGCCAGTCTGTGAAAATATCAGAAACTGACAAAATGATTGACTACATCAGGTTAAGAAATTTTGCTTGAATCATCTTATTTATTTGTATAGTTTTGAATTGAATTATTAGATTTATGGCACAATTTGGGAATAAAGTAGGGAGATATACAGATTTTCTTTCTTTCTGCCAATTGCACACTGGGAAAAGCTTTAGCCCCGTGGCTGTGAAAAAGATTAAGTGTGACTGACGAAAAAAGAATAAATGAAAGAATAATATGATTTTGATATATTAAAAGCATGAATTTGAGGCACCAAAAGGCATCAAATCCTTCACAGACACACAGAAACATACTCTCTCAGACATGCATGTGTATGGTGTAACACCCTCTCACACAAACACTGGAATGACAGACACACTCCTGCACGTACACACACAGATGCATCATATCTCTGCTGTTCACCTTGACTTAGCAGAGGGCTGCCGTCATAAATCCCCCCTTATCTCGGGTCTCAAATGCACCCAGATATATGACCGTGGAATCTGACGGAAATATGTAATGCTATCAACAGCAGTGATGGGCACACCCATCCTTACACACACGCTCACAAACACAACAACATACACAAACATAGTTTCAAGGAAGAAACTGTATTGTTAGTAGGATTTGTTAATTTTCTAACAAGTGGATTTGCCCTGAGGCTAACGTTAATGGTGTAAAAAATAGTCTGAAAAAGCTACTGTTTGCCAAAAACAACCAAACATTACATACTCTCTTCTATCGCTGAACAAATACTGGGAAGGCAAATATACAGGTACAGTATTACTGTGCTGGACTGTATCTTTACTTTCCAGTTCTGATTATGCAATATTCTGTTAATGTATGTATCAGTAATGTTTTTATCCTTTAATACTGTATCTGTAGCTGCAGTAGGTAAATTGGGGTACTTTTTGTGTTCTATTGGAAAAAAAGTGTCACAATAGCCGTAGAAAGCTATTTTACTAGCACCACAACTTCAGTTAGATTTTTTGAATATTTATTGTTGCGATGGAATATGGAGCGAGTGAAACATGAAAATGATGTTGGATATTGGGAAGACGAATGAGGCTGGCGGACCCCCACCTAAAACGAAGAAAAGATAGAGCGGAAGGGGTGGGGCGGTGGGGCACAAAAAACGAGGGCGGGGGTGAGAAAGAGGATGAGGTTAATACAGGTACATTACAGGAAATGAAGTGATTGAGGTGTGGTCCTGCTCCTGAACTTCAGCTCAAACTTTTATCCCCGTTAGTAAGTGACATGGTCTCACAGTACTGTGAGATCTCTGTGCTTTTCCATGCCTCTGTATTTGGGATTGATAAAAATTCTGCTGCCCCCATTTCTACTGTATTTGCCCAATCAGGGACACTCCCTGTACTCTCTGTCCTGATTGGCTGGTCTACACTGCGCTTCTTAGCAGCAGTTGATGTTGGTACAAGCTGATAAGCTGTTCCTGCCCAATGCTCTGACTCGCCCCTGCCGACAAGTGTCTGCAAGTGACACCGTCAGTCAGCTCAAGTTCAAGCTGAGACGGACCAGTTACTGCTGCAACTTTGAAAGAGAGAGTGACGACAAAGTAAAACACGAGCGGTCGCAGCAAAGTTGTTTCCTAGTGAGTCTCATGCTACATGCTACAGCTAACGTTATCTTGCAAGCGTTTTAGCAGAGGTTACCTTCTGTAACGTTAAAATATTTTTTCATGATCATTCTAAATTAAAATATGCTGTGTTTCAGTCAAATTGTGTGAAGGATAAAGTAACCTAAAAGTGCCCAAACTCCTCCTGAGTCACGTCTCACCACATGCCATGTTCCTGCATACATTAGTGTACAGACAGCCTGTCAGACAATCAGACAGACAGTTACACAGGCATCTCCCTCACAGCCTGTACTAACAACTCTCTACACAGAAAGGACTAGTTGGAATGAGGAGACAGGTGTGTGAGTCGAACAAGGTTGGTCAAAACACCTGGGAAGCCAAATGTGTCAGCACTTGGGAGTGCAAACTGGCTGATTGTGGATGCAGACTCTGCTGAGGATCCTGAAAACCAGAGCAATCGCCTGGGGAAAAGAGGGAAAGAAAAAGGGGGTGGAGAGGAATTAATAAAAAGGGGAAACTTGAAGAAAAGAGTCAAACTAAGCAAGAGTCAGACCTAACAGATGTTTCAGACTTTGACAGAGGAAAGAGTGTCAGCTTCTCAGTGGGAAAGTCAGTACAGGAGTTAGAAATTAGCAGAAAGTTCCAAGGGCGAGAGGGAGATAGAACAGGAGTTGTAAGATGAAAGAGTCAGATGGGAAAGAAGGGAGAAAAGTGGTAGAACAGTGAAGTTGGAGCCCTGGCATCCAGAGGGACAACCCACCTGCAGAGCAAAGCCACTGGGCATTGACACTGCCCCTTCCATGATTAATGTGGCTGTCACTTATGACAAATGCATCACTGTGTACGTGACCCACTTCAAGTTAGCAAAAATACAACATTACTACCTCTCTTTCTCTCTATGTGAAAGGACCAACTACGCCTTTGTCTCCTGCTTTTGTGTTGTTCTGCCAATGTTCTCCCTTTATCTGGGGCTAAAAAGATCCCCTATGCTGACAATGGGCCTGCGTCTTTCATGTGACTGCAGAGGGACCTTCCAGAGTAGGACATTATAATGTTTTTGTGACAAAGTCTCAAGAATATAAAGGACTTCACATCCACATTAACTTGCTTAAAGTCCTATTACTGTACTGAGCTTCTCTCCTTTATGCAACATGTACAGTCTTCCATGTAAGAATACTGCCTGGTTTGCTGTGTTCTTAGCTGATTAAGCACAAATTTATTGAGGACAATGCAACAGGTAAGAAAGGTAAAATATACTAGATTTTGATGAGGGGATCATCTTCAAAACAGAGCCTCACTGTGAAAGTCCTTATTGTGTCAGTTTATATTGTTCATTTAATATTCTAGAACAAACCTTGCACAAAGAAAGCTGACACACAGTTGTCTGATACTTTTCAGCACTGCAGAATTCAAATTGGCTCAGTTAGCAATCCAGTAGTTTGTCCAAACAGTTGTAAAACTGCGTTATTTGAGCATCAGCTATTATTTCTAGAGCAGGAAACTTCTGGAAATGAAACTAGTTGTAGCATAAGACTCCTAAGGAAGCGACTCCGCTGCACCCTTACCTCCTTGTTTTTGCTCTGGCTGGAATTTTATTTTTTTTGTTCTCATGCTGTCTTTGAAGGCCAGTTTACGCCAAAAATTCACAATGAGACAAAACACTTGCAGGTAAAGTTGTGGCGGTTTAAACTGGTCCATCTCAGCTTGACTCAATGGGCTGACGGTGTTGCCTGCAACTCAGCTTGTTAAGTCACCAGAGGCCAGTTTTAGAATGTAAGGCACGTCACTAGCGGCTTGAAGCAACATCACCTGTTGCTAAGAAGCGTAAAGCAGTCAGTAGGAACACACACTCTTTGAAATGACCTGTGATTGTGACTGTGATGGTTTTGATTTTCTTAAGCCTGATTACAGCCAAGGAGAGGAGCAGAAGACTAGTATTCCTTCTAACCATCTGAATTGCAGTATGCTGAAAGGTTATTGTGGAATTTTTGCCCAGTTACACCAAAAATAAACTGCCTACCCAAGCATTGATGTAACCAAGTCTCTATTTTGGGGGCAATAAAAGTTGTATCTTAAAAGACATCAAAGTCTACTGAAATCTACACTAGTTGAAAAATGTATGTCAAAGAAAAAAGTGGATCTTAAACGTAACTGTTGAGTTATTATTATAATAATAATTATTATTATTATTATTTGAAAGTATGTGCTTGGCCAGCAAGCCACAAAAGACTCTGTGCAGAGCAGAGATGCAAATGTTCATAATCCAATGAAAACACAGAGGGTGCTTTTAATCTCAAACTGCAAATTTGAGACCACATGGTCTTTAATTTATTCTTATCATTTCTTTCCTCTCATTATGTGCCCTATAGTCCCCTTGTTTCCATTCCATTTGCCCACTGTTCACTGCCTCAGTCAGCAGCAGCTGCTGGATGTACATTCACTGGTAAAACTGGCCCTGTGTAGTTCTTTGCCTAAAGTAAGCTTCTCAGAAAAAGCAGCTTTTTTCATGAGTCATAAGTAGGGCCTGTTTACTTCTTAAGCTTTGTCCCAAGAGGTGGAACTATACGCCGCAGTTCTGCATCTATGTCTAGTTTTGATACTTTTCCAGCGATGTTGAGTCCTTCTGAGCTCCGTCTCCCTCAGGGTCTGTCAGCCTATTCGGAACAAAATCTTCTCAGCACACAACGAGCACAAAATCAGAAGTTATAAGCTGCCTGTACACTGTGTAGTTCAAGTAATTCCTAAAATCTGGGAACTATATGTGCAATTTGCATGGTTACAGGGATTTTTATGACAACAAATTAAATATTTATTTTCATTATTTGAATTACTTACTTTACCCCCCTTGTTCTTCTCTAATTCTAGAATTATCTGAGAGAGAGAAAAGACATTCTGCTCTGTTTCTGTAAAGTTTTCGACAGCCTCAATGAAAGAAGCTGCTTGACAGGTGAGCATGTTACGTGTGTTATTGGAGAAAAGATGAAGAAGGCAAAAAAGATGACAGGATGCTGAATGAGTGTAAACATGCATGTAGACATTTGCTTGTGATTAAAGTTTCTTGTTGTAATAGAACAATCCTTGTCGCAGTCTCTTGAGGGAATTGCTACTGCAAAGGTGAGTTACATGCAAAATGTCCTTTTCTCATCGCAATTGCTCACCGTAGCATGAAGCACTTTATGAGGCTTTTTATTCCCTGACCTTCCCATCCAGAGATGCACATTGGAAATGGTTTGACCGTGAAATCCTTGTCACAAAATAAAAGGGGTCAAGTGTGGTGCCATGCACCAAAATACATGAGTGCAAGTCTCAAGTGAGATGTTAGGGTTACGGTTACAATATAAAGTCCACGTGAAATTGCTTTTAGGTTCATTGTGTTGTATAGTCTGAAAAGCAATAAATGCAAGTCAATTTTCGATAACAGCATAATTCTCACAAACATAAATGAAACTGAAGTTTGCTACTCTGAATCTCTGTTTATTGGAAAAATATGACAAAAAAATGACAATGTGAATCACAGATTTTAAAATAACTGTCAGCTCAGAGGTGAATTTTTCAGTACAGATGTATTAAAAGTCGACACTGCTGCACATGTGACAGGAAGAAAGGCAAGGACACAACTGGAGCTGCTGACAGCCATGGCTTTTTGTAGCAAACAAACATGAAGTGAAACACACATAACTTAAGAAATATTTTGTCCTAAAATCAATCCTTAGAGAACACTTCATTGCTAAAAAATACTAGATTGGCTCATCAGACTTTCTGTTAGCCTTGCTGAACTCATTGCTGTAAAAAACAAACAAACAAAAAAAACAAAAAACCAAGGACTCAGTGAGGATTGAATGAATGTTACTTGCAAAAGTCACAAGCAGAATAGGGGAGGTTATATTTGAATTGGATTTTGCTGTTCATCAGCATGCGTGCCTCTAGTTAAGAAAAATAAAGAAAAAAAATGACATGGCAAGGTTGATGTTCACCTCACAAACAATGGAGACAACAAGGTGAGTCCAAGTGTTGCTGCTTCCCATGGACATGTGATAAGAATGCCCTCCGATTCATCCCATTGGATGTGGTGTGAGCAAGACAGATTGGAAGAGGACACCAAAGGACATGCTGGGGGTTGAAACCTTATCACTGCGACACGCTACAACACGTTTCTTTATTCCCCATATCTGAGAGTGTGGGTTTCAGAGAAAATGGATGTTTGGTTGGATGACTGCAACTTTTACTGAAAGAAAGTTAGCTGAGCACTCCTGCTCGTCTCCAGTAACACGCTGCTTCACATTCATCAGAAACCATGTGGATATGCCACAGATGCTCACCAATCAAAATTAGCCTGACTGTGAGTCCCGAAAACATCTTGAATGGTGCCAGCTGTTAGCTAGGCAGCCTGTCTGTCAGCAATCTAACCATCTACCTTCAACACTGCTCCACTCTATCCTGTGCCCTGTTTGCATGTGCATGTGTCTGTCTTTGCGGGCTGATGTGTGCACACACCCTAACACATCTCCCTGCTTGTGTGTGTCCTTGTATGGCTTCATGTGCGAGTGTTGTGTCTGTGGATACAAATGTGCATCTTGTGTGTACATCCTGCTGTGTGACTCCGTGATCCTTAAGGTGTTTGTGAGCCCCTCTGGAGCAAAGGAGAGGAGAGTGACAGCTCATGTCACCCCTTTCAGCAGCAGGGCAGATCAAAGGCAAAAAAAACCAAAGAGATGAGGAACCCCTTGCCTCGGCTCGCCCACTGGAGACTGCCAGGAGCATGACAAGTCCATTCACACGTCCTAGAAAGGAAACACGAGAAAATGGCACACAAGCACACAACAAGTCACACATGCAAACTCACACACACAAAGCAAACAAGTAGATGCACATGGAAGGGCACGTACAGGATTGCAAAGTTGGTTAAAGGCGTTTCTAATGGAAAAACTTTTGAGTTGTTTGGTGGGCATTCATTCTGTAAACGGCAACAACATGGCGAAGCTTACACTGAGGATAAGGAGGACCAGTAACATTTTTTTTATTCATTCAATTTCAATGTTATTTCCATTCTCGTCAACTTCCACATTTTCAATTTGATTCACTCACTAAAATCCGTCTGAAAATGTTAAAAAGCTCCAGCTGAACATTGCTTTAATTATTTTCCTGAAGGCTCACAGAAATAATCTTTTTAAGCATCAATATGTGTTTACTGGCATATTTCTTTGGGGCCTTGGCTCTTGGCTCTCAGGCAGGCTGTTGTTTGGTATAAGTTGTTGCAATCCTAAAAGCCCAGAAAGAATCTCTGCAGACACGACTCAGGGCTAAATTTGGCATTGTGTAACTGAAGTATGAAAGCCCTGATGAGGAACTTTGATTTTGTTTTGTTTGTTGCAGCGTGTGTGGACAAAAGTGGTACTGCTTACTGTTGTACCGATTTAGTCAGGTGTGAGTGTTTGTTTTGAAGAGAGTGAGAGAAAAACGCCACTTATTTGTGCAATATTAGTTAAGCCATAAGCTCAAAATATTGAAATTAACTGAAGAAAAATGTATCTGTATTTTTGTCACGTCTCATGTGAGATTCTGAAAACTTCAACCAAAGTACAGCGAAAAGCAAAGTAAGACCGATAACACAAGAGTCCAGTTCTTCATAAATTTCCTTAAATTAACCATAGTTAAGCACTACTTTGTGTTTACAAAATGAAAGAAAAATGTCCCTGCTTGGACATGTACGTATCACTGGCATGATATACAGCCTTGTGTTGTTCAGCATTATTTCCCTTTACAGTTTTTTCCCAGTTGAGGACTGAAAATTCTCACACAAACTCCATCTCTGTCTCTCTGCATCTGTTGTTTGACATAATCTCTCTCTCTGCTCCTTCACTCCTCTCGGATCTCTCCAGACCTCTCCGCCTCCTTCAGTCTTACATCACAGGTAACAACGTCCAGATCAGACAGCAGAGGCTGTCATGACGAATCTTGAGAGACAGATTGTGATGAGTACTGCCTCTGACGTGGTAAGTGGGAACCATTGTATCTGAATAGCATCGGGGATGAAGAAATGTGATGTGTGTTTGTGTGTGCAGTGAGGGGATCATGCTGAGGGAAGGGAGATCAGTTGAGGGCAGAGCTTGGTTGCTGTGGTCCTTTCTCTAAACTTACAACATTTGATGTGAACATAAATTAAATAGTCTAACATAAAGCACTGTGAATTAAGTTACTTAAATGAACAAAAAACATAAACTCGACTTTACACTCAAGTTGAAAATGAGAGATTGTGGGACAGAGAAGTTCTATTGCTGAAACTAAATATTGAAAGACTGTGCTTTTAGACGTTCTGAAGTCGCCTGCTCAGCATGACAATGCGGATTTTAAAGGGCACAGAAGCATGAGACTGCATAAAAGGATGAAAACGGATTGACAGTCTTTACTCCATTGTCATGGATAAAGCTGGTGCGAAATCTCAAAGAGAAAACAGTCTTCAAATGCGCTCTGTCACCGTGACCACACTGGCCTCATTATGCATGTCGGCCAGATTTACAAAGGAAATATTAGAGTTGGTGGTATGTTTGGTGCTGATCTGCAGGTCATTAAAAACTCTTCTCCAAGTGCTGCAGATTTGCATCTCCACTACAACAGGGCGACATGCTTGAAGTTGATGTGTTCCCCTGAAACAGTGCCCTCCTAGGTGCTTTTGTTTACCATTGCACTGTGCATCAGTTGTTGGTAGCCATGCTACTCATCATCATTTGCTACTCATTAACTAACTTAAAAAACCGAAATGGGATATCTGAAACTGATGAAGTGTGTCTAGCTAAGCAGCAGATGCTATTAAAACATGTTTCTGAATGGTACCTACTCTGGAGTTGGTCCCTCTCGGACACAAATCAGTATTATTAAACTGGTATTGGAAATGTAAATCAACTCGGCATAGTTTGACTTCGCGAAAGTGCTCGTAAAAACGCTCTTTATGAGCACACAGGTGCAATCCAGAGGTGAGATTTGTACAAACCACCACATTCAGAAAACAAGTGATGACATACTTCAAAACATTACCTCATCAGTTTTAAGATCCACCTGAGAAAACCCATCACACTTATAATGATATTGGCATGACCTTTTTAGGGCAGAGAACTTCAGCTGAAAACTGACAGTTGCTTTCTGTTTTATTGTAATAAGTCCTTTAGATTATATAATCAACCTTGACATCTGGTCTTTTGTGGATATACACAGGAGTGCTTTTATTCCAGTCAACCAAAGTTCAGAATTAAACAACGTAAAGTCCAAATTTGGGAACATTTGCTCAACACACAGCTGGTTAAAGAGTTAACTGCACCACAGTTGCTCATTTCAACTCATTTGCATTATCTAACAATTGCAATCTACCATTTAATAAATGCTGCTGTGGTTACCACACTGTGTCTGTGAGAGGGATGTGGACTGAGTAAGAAAATTATGAAGACAGTGTGTGGGCTTGGTAAGCCTTATTCTGATATGGAAATTTGATGCCAGATCGGCTTTGAGATGTCAGAATTTCACCTGCTTTGTCAGCAAAATGTTTGTCTGAAAGCTTTGCAGCAATGAAGAGGAAACACTGCTCTGGGCAACATGACATTCAACTGTCCTGCTGGGGAAAAACACAAGTTCTGCCCAAATTTAATTCACAGGTTCCATCCCCTCGTCTGACCCCAGAAGCAAGTTAAGCGATAGTTTGAGAGCATTCTCTGGAAGATTAAATTGTCCTCTAGCTAGAGCTCCTCGTGTCCTGTTTGATTCATGAGGCAGAGAAAGGAGACATAATCACCTTCTCAAATATTGTGCTCCATTCTTGGCGGGTCTAAAATGAAGTGATGCCAGGAGAAGCTTAATTTCAAACACGTATTTTGTGACTAGAAAGTAACTAACAAGCAAGTTGCACTTTCTGCCCCATTTCTTAATAATCTCCAAAAAGCTGCTTTTTCCTAAATGTAGAAAATGATGTTAACCTGCATTTACTTTTTTTTTCTGGCCTCCAGGGGGCAGTTCAACACCTTTAAAGGTCAACATGGACATAATGTTTCCTTATAGAGTTTCTATGGCAAATGAGTTAGCAAAGAGTTATCCATTTTCCTATCTAGTAGATATGGAGAAACATTAACATTAAGTAGGAGTCTCATTTCTGGCCACCAAGCAAACGTTGAGTTAACTCTCCTTTTAGCTCCGTTTTGGTCTCCCTCAACTCCTAAGGTAATTATATTGCTCTTTGGCTGCTAAATGCTCCATTTTGTTTATGTAAAAAGAGACAAAAAAACCCCACACAAAACAATGACCTTAGAGATACAAACAAGATATTGTTAATATTTATTAGAGTAGCTTTAAAAATCAAACTGAAATGGAAGATATAGAATAAAAGATTTGAAATGTAATACATTATAGACTTACTTATTAAAACAAAGTAGAATTACAGTCTCCAGTTAAAAAAGCCTGATTTTGCCTATGAATAGAATAGATTGGGAATCAATATTAAAATCCCAGCTCACTTTTTGTTTATTTTTGGCCAGACCAGAAGGAATGGCCCTTGGAATGTGTCAGGGGCTTACTAATTAACTGAATGACTCCCCATTGTTGGAGCGCTCCCTCCAAAAGTGAAGGTGACACCAGCGAGCTGGATGCCAAACACCATGAATCAAGTTATATAATAAAGCTATAACATTTTAATGCTAAAATGCTACATACTGTGTGTGTAAGAAGGACTAGGCTCCATTCTGATCTCTGTCCAGACGTTGAAGCTCTTTTACTTTTTCTTGAAGGTAAGTTCGCACTGACCAAGAGGCCAATTTTCATCTTGTAACTAATTTGAATTTCTGCATGAACTCACTGGGGTGAACTCCTAAAAAAAAAGAATTTTACACACTGTGACTGCGCTGTATCTACATTTTCCATATGACAGTAACCTCTCTCTGCTGCTCAGGTTTCTCCTCTGGTTGGAACAGAGCGTCTGTTCCCTAATGACTTCCCACCTGCTTGACTAATTAAAAGCCAACTGCAAAGCAACTGAGCGTGAATAGAGAACACAGAGGGAAGAGGACTGGCTTTTATGAAATGTCACCCGTGCAATTCCACCAACATTAGTGAGCACATTTTTTTTTTTAATGTCTTTCTGCACATGTGTAAAACTCCGTTAAGCAGTGTTACAGTGAGACAATAAAATTCAAATAGATCACCCAAAGCTCAGAATGGTGGGAGTTTCTGTGGCTCATCGAACCTATAGGACTGAAGCCAATACTGATAGTCAGTACAGGGTACATACTCAATCAGCACTGTGTGACCTGAGGTGATGTATGGACATATGTAAAGAGATTTGTATGAATCTGTAAAAGCTAATGCTAGATGAGAGTCTGCTTTTTCTGGGACAGCTACGTACCCGAGAGAAAAAAACAAAACATTCTACCTGAGACAATGAGCATTGAGCACACTTATTCATGGATTTAAAAGACTAAGTTTATTTATTTTTTTTTATTATAGCTCTCACAGAATAATCCTGTAACAGAAGTGAAGCTTTTCTCCACCTGCAGATTCCAACGGGCATAGGAGCATTGTGTTCTGGCTGCGATGTGGCTGCCGAAGCTGAACAAGGCAACTTAAGACAACACCTGCAACTCTAATGGATTTGTTGGATTTCATGGTAAATACACAGTGACTCAGTTTTGACAGAAGTAAAAGTGTTGTATTTGATTTGATGGGTTCCCCAGTTTGTCAAATGAGACCCAGAAATCAACTGTCTCTACAAAGTGGTCTCGTAAATTACACAGAGCAGATAGAACCAGACAATCAATTTTCAAATAAAACACCAGGCAAAATCTTCCTGATTGAATCACATCACTAAACAGACAAAAAAAGGAGAAAGAAAGTAGTTATCTTGACGACTTTTCCATCATAGAAACTCGTAAATGACCTAATCAACAAAAACCGAGCAAGTCAACAGGCAAAAGACTTCCTGGCCACAGTGTCCTTTTGAATCTGGGGACAATATTCTGAAGTGAAGCAAATGGAAAAAAACTTTCCTTGTCTGCAGCCGTCTTTTTGATCCACTTCTTCTAACACAACTTTGAAGTGGTGACTTCTCTGTATTCTTGGAGCTTTTGACATTTTAAGTGACCCTCAGACATCAAAACACAAAAAGTTGAGAAGAGCAGCTTGCCAGTGTGTTTTACCTTCAGTCATTGCTTAAAAACAGTTGCACTTAAAAATGGCATTTTTATGGCTGGTGCATAAGTGCTCTTTTGTGCGCCATTGTGTGACCGTGTATGTGTATATGTGAAGTGGTGTGTGAGTGGAAAGTTTCGACCACCTCTCTGCATTTGTTCTGTAATATGCTGGCAAACTAACGTATGGCTCTGAGCGTTCCCAAGGCTTCCGTCTAATTATTTCTCTACGGGGAACATTGATGCTTCCATGAGTTCCATATCACCATCACTTACAGTATTTTGTCTAAGCGTGCCAGTCAGCTTTAATCACACACCAACACTGCACACTATCAGAGAAATACTGACAAAAACAAACTAATTTGAATGCATACAAACTCAGCATTATCCTGGCAAGAGTAGCCAAATGGGGAGTCAAATGCACCCCCCAGAATGTCAGATTGTTCTCCTGCATTTCCACCTGCTGAGGTCATCTCACAAAGAGCAATTATAGCCTACCAGCTCTTTCGCTGAGCACACTCTCAATCAACCGCAGCTGATGATTATCTACCTGGGTACTTCTTTACCACAGCACGGATGATGTTTTCTAACTTGGACTCAAACTTTAGAGGACTGTCACAAAAATAACCACACATTATTTCAGCTTGACTTTGTGTTGTAATGGCATCAATTGCATGGCTGGGATGGCATCACAACAAAACATATACAAAGTATTAAAGCTTATTTCATACTGTGTAGCTTGATGAAAAAAAAAAAAGTAATTCATTTTTCTGTTCCTATGGAGCCCCTGAAGTCCAGAAAGGTGATTTTTTTTTCCTGTGCGCCCAAGATATTTTTCTTGAGGTAACAAGTATAAGCTTACATATATCCAGTCCAATCCAGTTTTATTTCTATAGCACATTTAAAAACAACAGAGTTGACCAAAGTGCTGTAGATTAATAAATAGATAAAAAACATTGTATGAATACATAAAAACAGACAGGACATAAAACAATGTAAAACAAGAGACAATAGAACCACAATATATAAGCACAGACTGAAAACTCTCATACATGCTCCGTGAACGCGGGGAAAGTGGGTTTTTAATCAAGATTTAAACACAATCAATAAGCCAACAAGTAATTGCCGATATATTGTATATGTGTTTTGTTAGAGCCTAAATATGTAAATATATAGCCTAGATGTATTTCATAGTTGTAGACTATTGTTGGCGTGCAGTTATGGAGTGGGTCCAATTCTTCATTAACTACATTTTTAATTGAATCGTGCTGCAAAGTCAGATCAGGAAGTGCGCAGAGGGCTGTTTGGTGACTGCAAAGATCATCTGTTGTAGAAATCCAGGATCAGACAGCATTAAAGAATGAATAGCCTCCTGTATATTAATGAGAAAGTATGATTTTAATTTTCACATATATGTCGTGGGTCAAACCACCACAGTGAACACAACTGTGCAGCACAACATGCACTTTGCCAAGTGCACACACATGCTGCCTTCTCCCGTCTCTTTATCACAACACCTGGTGTGTCTTCACCACATGCATGGATTGTGAAACGATCAAAGCCTGGAAATAAAGTCAATTGCAGCTCTTACACCATCTTTGCACAACATATCATCTTCATGAGTCCCCATTTTAATTAAGGCCAAGTTCACTGTAACAAAATTTCAATAAATAAAACATGTTCAGGCATCATTATATCACAGGACAAGGGGTATCACTGATAGTCGCAATCATTTTTGCAGTTTAATCAGTCAGTGGGATCGTTGTAAAAACATAAATACTGTGCTGCTACAAGCATAAAAACAGGAAAAAAACTATAACAAACATAACTCACTGCATAGGGCTTGTCTGGCATGATACAAGTATCCAGAAGCCCTAAGATCCTTGACAAGATATTAACACATTTTTTAGAGCAAAATCTTCACTGTAGCCACTTAGCTAAAAGGGGTCAAAAAGCACCTGTCTGGAAAAATGTACAAGCTTCAATGTGTGAACAGGCATCCAGGAAAAGAACACAATGGGCCATATTTTGATATACTGGCATTAAAAGACCAAAACTATTACACCAGATTCAACAGATGCTTTTGTCCCTCAGCTCTCTTTTTTGTGAGACAAGCTTTAGGTTAGTAGGTAAACACAGACAAATGTTGGGATCACTAAGTCTTCTCGCCAAGAGGCACTTGTGCACGAGTTTCAACTTCTGCATGCACCCACTTAAGAAAGGGGAGCATTGATGCTTTCGGCTCAGGGGCTACAGTTAAAATTTCTTTTTTAAAAAGGGTGTTAATAAAATCATTCAGAATTAATTTGGTATACTCATATTACTCTGGAAGATCTCCATGTAGCAATTTTATGTTTTTCTCCAGTTGTTTTCAGCTTCCTCAGGTGTTCGGAAGAATGCTGGGACTCTTAATTGCTGCGAGGCTCCAGAAATGGTTTGTGGACTAAGAAACTTCCCTCCACTTTCCTTCGGCATGGGGTTGACTAGATAATCATGAATGCTGGAAGCCCTGTTGCTCTCTGGCATAATTCCTTGTCTGAGCGTTAAAAGCAAAACACAGTACACTGACACACACATAATTCTGTAACACATTCAAATAAAAACATGACTTTTGTGTAAATAAAGTGTAACCAAAGCCACTCAGGGGGGAATATTTTGTGGAAGAATCTGTTTGGTACATTCACGCACAGAATATATTCAAAACAAAGAACAAAACACAACATACATATAACAGCAGGTAACAGAGTCATTAAATTATTTACTCCTTCAACTATGTAACCCATGTCTTTCAAGTAACATGATAGCAATCTTCTTGAAATAAAGCCATATGTGAGTAAACTGGGCAGCCTGTCAAAACACTGCAGGCGTGACAGGTGGATGCATATAGGCTGAATTACAGCACTGAGACACCGCAGGTGGTGAGACACCCATATGGTGACTCAAAGATATTGAGACTGTCAAAATGAAAACAAAATGAGTCTGAGGAGGTATAAAGAAGCATTTGGTAAATTAGTTCTCAGAAGTTACATGTTTTTAAAATCCAAAAGGCAGGAAAATAAAGCTGGGAAATGCAGTTTATTTTTGGTATCATCGGGCAAAAATTCCCAAAAAACCTTTCAGCATATTGTAATTTAGGTAGTCTGAAAAAACACTAGACTTCTGCACCTCTGCTTGACCATCTCTCTGTATTCAGGCTTTAGATAATGAAGACTATGATGGCAACTTTTCAATCATGGGTCATTTCAGAAAGTGCATGTTCCTCTTGGCTGCTCTCCTCTTAGCTAGCGAAAGCCTGATACACTGGTGGACAACCCAGGAGGAAAAGTTGCTCTTCCAGCTTTTTACAGCAACGTTACCCAACAAAAGGAAGGCTGAAGTATTAAGACAATAATGAAAAAGAGAGAGAAACAACAAACGAAACAAAATGTGAGCCAGATGAAGAGCAGGTTGGAAATACGGAACAAAAACAGGAAGGTGAGGCGGCAGCAGAGTTGTTTATTTTGGATTCCCATGCCACAGCTAGCTTGATTTCCAGATGTTGCATACCCCAGCCTTAAGGAGTCTCAGTGCCGTTATGCAAAAATTATCAATGCTCAACTTTTGTTGGTACTCTTGTAGATCCAATTCAAAGTCATACTTAGTTGTACAGAAGAAAGGATCTACTATACATAATGTGGGTGTGCTAAACTGTCATTTACTTTATGACAACCGACCTGCTGTTCATACTTGGGTTAAATAACATTAATTAGTTCTTATTTTTGGGAGATTGCATTTAATGCAGTCTTGTAAACAATAATAAAGGGTATTTTCTATAGCTATATCTGTCTCTGGCTGGTGTGCTGCCTCCCACTTAGGCAAGCCTGTGAGAGGAAAATAATGGATCGATCCATTACCAACCTTCTCCATCCCAACACTGATTAAGTTGGGTTTGGTATGCGTCTCCTCTACTTGTACAACAAATAAATTATAGTTGATTCGAATCAGGCAAGTGTGATTGAACAAAGGCCAGAACACATGGGGAGCGTGGGCAGGCGATCGATCCGCAGCAGTGCCAACATGCTAATGTGAAAAGTGATTAAGGCCGACAGATTAACAGTGCTGCTGACCTCAAAACCAAGGATGTGTCCTTTCGACCAGAGTAGAGCCACATGCTTTGCCTGCAGAGCCAGAAAGTGGGGCGAATGTGCTTAATGCAGTGCTTTCTTTAGTTACAGTTTTGAATGTTCTCAAGGCTTGAGTCACCTTTACATCTAAACCTGAGGCCAAACAAACATGCTGAACCTGTTGGGAAATTGGCAGCAGAAATTATGCATAAGATTCCATGGAGACTAATAATTGGAAAAAAACAAAACATTACATTTAAAATAACATTAAAATAACAATGTTTAACTAAGATGCCTGTTTTTCATGATAATGAAAGAACATGTGACATAGTCACAATCGGGCTCTCTGATGTGTTTCCAGTAGTTTCTGGACAATATTGGAGCTGCATGTCACAGAATAATAAATTATACAGGGCTTGGTTACAGACAGCACCTGTTGCTGGATCAGTGCAGTAGTTGATTTAGAATTTTTCAGAGGCTGTAAAGAGGCCCGACTTTACACAAATAGGGCCAATTATATGTCTAACATCCATGCACCATCTGATAATGCTAATAAATGTGGGGAATCTAACTTACATGAAACTACTCTATAGGAGAACTTCACACGTTCCGCTTCATTTTCCCTCAGCTCTGCATGTTGTGTGGTGCCACATTCAAGTCACGTCGGAATTACAAGTTTCCTGCATCTGCTGCCTTCTTTCACATCAGAATTGCCGGGTACCACTTATAATTACACCTATAACCATCCAAGCAGCAATCTTTCCCATTACTATATTTGTGATTTGAATTCATCAGTAAAAAATTAAGCCACTGGTTTATTAAAAAAAAAAACTACTAACAGGACAGCAGCTCTTCAGGGGCTGGTGCCCCCCTTGTCCCGTCTCTAGATCAGTGTGAGACCAAGCCTCTATCTAAATGCGCCTAAGCTACACTTAACAACATTATTTAACAACACTCAACCCAGAGAGCCAACACAACTGGCTAACTTGTTTTATGATTTGGCTGTTGTAAAGCAGAGGACTGACTTTTTAAAATAAAGGGTTGAAATATCTGTCATACAACCATCATCTTTGATGTACAGTACTTTCTACTCAAAATTCTCTCAGTTGTTTGTCTCCTCTTTTCTCACAGCTCAATTGAAGTGCATCAAACATTTTCCTTCGCTCATAATTCATTCTTTGAAGATAAAGCTGGAGTAGCCAACATCTGGAAATCATGCTAGCTGTAGCATGAAACTCCTTAGGAAGCAACTCCGCTGCAACTTCCCCTCCGCGTTTTTTGCTCTGGCTCGTGTTTTATTTTGTGGAGGGAAAGTTGCAGCGGAGTAAACTGATTCGTCTCAGCTCAACTCAAGCTGGCTGGCTGACGGTGTTGCACTCACTGTTGTCGGCAGAGACGAGCTTTAGAGCATGTGGCAAGTCATTTGTTTCAACAGCTAGTCAGTTTGTACCGACGTTACCTGTCGTTAAGAAACGCAGCATAGAGCAGCCGATAAGACATGCTCTCTGAAATTTTCTTTACATATTCCTGTATGTATTTTAATGCAAAGAACGTTTATTTCAAAGTAACCTTGCCTGCATCAACTGGTTAACTAACTTGAAAAATTCTGCTCCAATATGTATTTGGTTTCAACCTTGCCTGACACATTAACACGACTCATGTGGAGTACAGATGGGAAATGAAAGCCTCCTCCATTTATCCTGTTGAAAAAAAAAAAAAAAAAAAAAAAAAACCAAGGAGGGGAAATAGATTGATTCGGTCCACACATCAGTAGACGCTCTCACATATAAAATTCACCCCTGGGCCGACTTTGATGGAAAACAATGAAGAAGGGAGAAACGTGTGTTGTATTTGGCAGTGGCAAGTCTCTTAACATGCAGACCTGTTAGCAGATGGCCTCCTTATCATTTAATAGGAAAGGTCGAACCATCTGATGACTCCCACTCCTCATTTACCTCGGATCCATACAATTGCACAAAATGACAGTCTAGGTTAGTGTTAGTGCAGGCTGGAATAACACATGCACGCACGCACAGTCGAAGCTCATTCTAGCATCCATCTGAGGATGTGTGACCTTGTATTGGGTCTTAAAATCGTTATTTGTCCTTGAGCTAAAGACTTCATGCCACATCACTTCACTGTTCTTCACTGCTCCTTCAAAAGGAAATTTGCCTCACAGCAGCCGATAAATATAGAGACAAATCCGTTCATAAAAATCGTAAAATGTGCAAAAATAAACATAAAAGCCAGCAAACAAAATACAACAGTTAATGAGCATATAGGCAGGACAGCAGTGGGCAACAGTGGTGCAAGTTGAGCAGATTATTTGCATTTAAAGTAAAACTTTAACTTTACTCTTTTTATATCTGAATGTCTTTTTATTTATGTGTCCTGTCTTCTAGGCAACCTTTTACATCTTGGTCAGGGACAGGATGAAAATTAGCCCTTTGGTTAAATATGGTATTACATTTTAATGTTTTATTCAAATGCATTGTACTTTATTGAATATATTAAACCTCACTTAACTTAACTTAACTTACCATCTTTAGCTCTGAGTTTTGCTTCTTTATTGCAGAAACATTTTAATACTTGTACAGCGCTCAATAACCTCACAACATACTGTAGTTCATGTTGTCATGAAGAACACTAGACTTTTGACTTGAGACTTTTTACCTCTCTTTGGCTCTGTAGTCAGGCTTCAGAAAATGAAGACCTTGACGACACTTTTCTGCCAGTCACTGGTCATTTTGGAGAGCTTGTGCTGCTGTTGACTGCTCCACAGTAGATGCATGTTAATTTCTCCTCAGCTGGTGAAAGCCTGATACAATCGTGGACAACCCAGAAGGAAAAGTTGCTCTTCCAGCTTAAGCACCAACTGCATTCACAGCATATCAACCCCTCAAAAAGGAAGACCAAC
Source organism: Naso thynnoides (assembly GCA_029783665.1). NCBI lineage: Eukaryota > Metazoa > Chordata > Actinopteri > Acanthuriformes > Acanthuridae > Naso > Naso thynnoides. The sequence continues at coordinate 19,116,245 of JAQLOL010000006.1, read as the reverse complement.
AAATCAATCAATCATTTAAAAGAGAGAGCAACAACAAACAAAATAAAATGCGAGCCAGGTGAAGGGCGGGTCAGAGCAAAAACAGGGAGGGGAGGCGGATGAGGAGTTGCTTCCTTAGGAGTCTCGTGCTTCAGCTAGCTTGATGTCCACATAGTGTCTATCCCAGCTTTAATGTCCAAATGATCTCTCACTTTAATGTCTCACTTCAATCATACATTGCCCAAAAACATAGAGTTAGATCAGATTAGATTAGATAAGTCACAATTCTCTGGAAGGCCTTGAGGAAAGGTACATAAGTCTTGTTGTGATTCTTTGCATACATCTGTGTCAGAGGTTTAATTTCTGTGTTTGCTTTTGGTCAGATTCATGAAAGTGTTAGAAGCTGTTAGAAGCTAATGCTGCTCATGCGTCCATATGTATTTCCTGTAGCTCAAAAGAACATCCACAGTTGGATCGAGGAATTGCTTGGAATCTATCATCATCAACTGACCTGTGCTGATTAGCAGATTGACATTTTTTTTCTTTTCTTGACATGTCTCACATTAATTAGGTTCCCAGTGGAAGTCAGCACAGATATTTGTAGTTCCTTCGACTCCTAATGACCTTTTTGATTCTCTGAATTTTACTCTAGTTCCACACATTTAAGGTTTTCATAAACTTCCTTAGCATGCTGTGTTTTGTGCAGCATTAGTTAAAAGGAAGGAAAAGGCATCATACCAATAACACAGACTACGCAGAATGCCAATGAATTGTGTAGGTGCTTATTTTCTCTGCAGATTTTGTTGCTCCAGGCCAGAACACTGCCTGTGTTTTCCAGTGCTCCAACAGGTTACATTATTGCAGGTTACATTATTGCAGGGCAGTTGAGTAAACAAGTGATGCAAAATGTGGTCAATTCTCATAAATCCTGTCTCTTGTTTGTCCTCTGCATCCTGACTCCCTTACCGACGTGTTCCACGTTGTGCACCATGCAAAAAGGAATGACCCTGAGTTGAAACCGAATGCATAAGCATTTCCAGTCACAATTAATAACTTGATAACAAAACCACCTGACCTTGGGACTCAAAAATCAATCTGCAGATGACTTCTTGTAACATGCAGAAGCTGTATCCCTGCAAATGCTATGGCTGTA
>JAQLOL010000006.1:19081431-19113426 GCA_029783665.1 Naso thynnoides | reverse complement strand
CTATGGCTGTATGCTACAGCATATGAGCCAACGCTATAATATACTGTATATATAGAGTGTATTTATCTATATCAGTGCCTAACACAGCTTTGACTGGAAAGATTCTCCGTGCAGGAACTCTGTCTTTGACATGGAAATGCACAAAGCTTTTACCCTGGAGATTTAAATGACGCCTGTCTGGCAGACGATGCCGAGAGACGAAGGAGGTGCGATGAGAAGCCTTTTGATTAAGGGAAAAAACTTCAACTACCAAGCAGATAAGGAGAGACAGAGAAACAATGTAGCACAGACAAAGTCGAAGCCCGAACCTAACTTTAATTGTTTGTTTTCTCCAACCAATCGTAATATGTCCAAACACTGAACACCAGGGGGTTGGTGGGTCTTTTGGAAATGTGAACTGCAAGTTTGCGAAGGTTTTGTCACTTTTTGCTCTCATGTAGGATACAATTGGAGAGAGGAGGATGTCAAGTGGAAACATTTTAAAGTGTTTTAAGTTTTTCAAGCAATCATAATCAAGGGGACTGACATGCTGATGCTGTCTTGTTTGTGACTGTCATTGTAGCACAAGCTGCTCCTGACTTGGACCGGGCCCCTGTGAACAGTCTGCAAGGGAATATAAACTGCAGACATCAGTCGTTTAAAAAGATCATCATCATCATCATCATCATCATCATCATCATCATCATCATCATCCAACTTCCTGTAATTCATCTTTGTGAACAGATTTGGGAGGAATCTGGAATTTGTGTGCAATATTAAGCCCCATCAGATAAGTAAAGGGTTTTGTTTGTTTGTTTGTTTTTTAGTTTTAAAAGAAAAAGCACCTTGTTGTATATTTAAATTTCATGCAAATTTAGTTTTACTAAATTGCTTAGAGCAATGAGTAATCTTCCAAACAAAGTCTGGAGAAGTTTGCAGTGGATTGTCCAGAAGCCTGCAGAAAATGCTCTCTTCAAATGTTTTCTGTTTGTGCAGATTTTTTGTATAGTGTGTCTGCCATAGTGGAGCCGTCTCATTTCTCATACACAGTCAGTGCAGTTTAAATCTTGCAGTGGGAATACTGTGTTTTATGGCCACCAGTATGACAGCTGTTTATGGCTAAGAGACAACCAAGAGGGTGTGCAACCGCTCATACTGATGTGAATGGATTGTCAACAACACAAGTAAGTTAAATTTGATAGTCTTCCTCTTAGCATCTGTTATATGACATTAAACTGGCAGTCTCATGTGCTGACAATAAGACGAAGAGTGACACATCCAGTGAAGAGAGGAACATTAGCATGCTGGTGGCTGCTACGGATCACAGCGTTCTCAGTCGCTGATAAATTGCCTGGTGCCTGAGTCTAAAGGGCCGGTTTTTCAGAGTCTTAATGCCCCTCTACACAACACCTCCCCCAATCATACCACTACTTTGCCTAGAAATGCCTTTGTCAAACTTTAATTTGTATGAAAATAGGCATTCTGAGGATGAAGGATCCCAGGATGAAGTAGTTAGAAGAGGAAGAGAAATAAACCATTTCAAAAGTAAACAGACTGTCTTGTGGGACACTGGACCAAATCAGAGTGTGGTAACTGAATATAAAGTGGATAGCAAGAGTATTTTTTTCTGAAGGGAACGTGTAAGCTTTTAAAACTCCTACACACTGGGCCAATGGTTGGGGGTTGGGAATTGTCAGGGTTGCCACAAAGAATCGGTCTCTCCGGTCGGTGTGCGTGAACAGCAGGGTCGGAACTGCACTGCATTTGTTTGAGGTTTTTTGGGTGATTCAAATTGTAGAATTGTTGGTGACTCCTTGGTGAGAGAACGCACTCTGGCTGTTCAGGAAAGTGGAACAGTGTACGAAAAAAGACAGAAACAGAGAACATGTGAGCCTGTTGGTCGCCAGCTGTTGTCTTCACGGTGTGAACAATGTCATTTTTTGGTGATAATGGCGGATAAAACGCGACAAGTTAGCCGATCCTTGTCGCAGCTTGTTCCTTGTTGTCAGTTTGGTGCGTAGGAGCTTTTATGTGCACCAAGGGCATCACCTGCAGATGCAAATTGGCTTTATTAAACTCATCGTCTCCTCCAAATCCACTTTTGTAGCAATTCGGAGTAGCAGTCCTGACACAGTTTTGTCTGAGCATAAGAATAGGCTAAGCCTCCATTTTTATCCGTGAAAAGGCCTTGATACGACTTTGTATTCATAGGACTGTCATCACACTCTCTCACGCACACAGACACACTGACACTCTGAGTGGGATATGAAGCGAGATCACCTTGACGTAGTTTTATTCCCAGAGGAAACTCAGAGGGCCACAGATAAACTGCTTAAATGTACAAAGGGGGGACCGTACATGTTTTCAAATGTGAAACTTTCCCGAAATCGTTTAAGTCCACTTGGCAAAAAGTATCAGTGAGAGTGTACTGCTCGCTTCAGATAACAGAAAGACGTATTCATCATATCAGCACGCCCTTGGGTAGGATAATATAGAAATAGAAGTGAACGCCTTTCTTTTCTGGCTCATCCCACGGTAAGCCGTGAGCTTTGGAACGAGCTATCCCAAAATACTGGAGGCATCCAGAAGAGAGCAAACAAACACACTTGGCCATGCAAATTGACGCGTGCACACCCATGCATCAACAAATACACACACATTCAACGTCTCCCAGGCTTGGCACGTGAATGAGCATTCTTGTTTTCATCTCCCAAGCACCTTCCTCCTGGGGAGAAAAGCTACCTGGTCTCACTGTGAGCAGCTGGGCCAGAAGACTGGTGTCTGAGCACTGAGGCAGAACAATGATATGACATGAGAGGCTACCTTGTCACCTGACACGGGGACACACAGAGAGACAGCTGCCACCAGAGACTGGAGCCAGTGTACCAGTGGCCTGCTGAGACAGACGCAGGGTTCTTCTTTGCACACACATACTATACACATTTCCATCACATGTACATATGCTCACACATGGCACGCTAAGACAAGATGCTAAGTCTAATCATGTATGCACTCAGACAACAGATATAAACCACAGGCAGATACATGCTCACAGGGAAAGAGGTATTACTAATGCAATAGATGACAGTATCAGTGGCATGGATGAACAGATTAAAGATGTGTGATTAAAGAGTCAAAGAAACCAGAGCAACAGAAGGAAAACAAGTCAAATTGTATGCACTCTTTGCATGAGAGGTTACTTCCATTGATAAGCAGTAACAGCTTTTTGGTCGTTGAGTTATTTAGAAAAAGTTTGCTCTGTGGTTATTCATGATATGCACTTGTCATAATTCAATTCTGCTAATGTCACAATTGAAACATTTTCACAGAATTTAACGTGATTTCTTGGATGTGTGGCAATACAGGTGTGGACAATACTGCATGGATTCACAATTGTCAAAACTCAACTTTTTAAATGTTGGTTAAAAGTGTTACGTTGATGGAATGATGATGGCAGAAGAACTCAGGGTGCAGATGCTAGAGTTATTTTGATTTTTATCTACTCCAAGTGCTCAGGAAGTGGGCCAGGCTATGAAGCTAATTTTACACGGAGGTCCAACTGTGTAATTATGCTTCACCTGATGCACTGGGGCTAAACTGTAAAAGAAGGGACCATAAAACACCACAACCCCAGTGAAAAGGCTTGTTTTGCCATCATAACTTGATTAATTTGGTCTGAAAACATTAGTAAAGTCTAGTCACAAGATTAAATTGTTTTGAATCCCAATCCCAAATTGGTGTGGTAGGCTCAAACATAAGTTAGACTGCTAGGCCATCAGAACTCCTGAGCACACAGTGGGACCAAAGATCCTGGTACTTCCCACAGAAGCTGAACCTTTTTGGCTTCATGCACCACTGAGCGACTCTTATATGAAGAGGGCCCTGCCTCCGACACTGTATCCTGTAATATTTGACTGTTTTTGAAAGACAGAAGTTTATGATAAAGAGAGAAGTTCACGCAGTTTATATTATAGCACTGTGCTGTGTCCGTCAATTTTTACAAAAATGATAAATATGTGCTAACATGCGAGCTTTTTCACTGTTTTTTGCATACCAATAAAGTAAAAATGTCCTTAAATTTTAAAACCCACCAAGTAAGAGTGTTTCAGAATGACACCGCAGACACTGAAACAAACTGCATTAAGCTGAGAGCTATCAATTAAAAGGTAATTAGTTTCAGGCTCTGAGGGAATACAAAGTTGCTCATGTTCCCCTTTTTGATCAAAACCTTGTGATGGCTTATTAGCGTCAAACAATTCATTCAAAGTAAACTTGATTTGAAAGTGCACAGCAGTGAAGAACAAGGGCAAAGCTAAGCAAGGCAAATAATGAACAGAGCCGACAGAGAGAAAGCCACAGCAGACAGAATTTAATAAAGGTCAGCAAGGCGCAGACTAAGAAGGTGGAACATTTTTTACATGCTTTTTTATGTGAATTAATTTGAGCCTTTTTTACTTTCCTGCTTGAAAGACAAAAGTTTTTCACTGCCCATGCCATGCATTCTCATTAGGAGCCGAAACAAGGGGGAATTGTAACACCACTCTTTGCGACAATAAGAACGAACAGCTTTAAATCAAGATGACATTTGTCCATAAATGATCAAGCTCAAATTTTGAGTAAAGTAGAGAGAACAGGTACTGAAAATGAGATCCCTGCTGCAGGAGCAAACCTGAGGCAAACTCATTGGAGCAAAAACGGCACATTGGCTGAAATGGAATTGACAGAGTGACTTCAACTGCCATGTACACTTTATCAACGCAAGGCCAGCCACTGGAGAGCTTCTCCCACTGGATCAATATGCTCAGGCTCCATATAATTAGCTTGGCTCGTACACTTTTCATCTGTGAAGCCTACAACAGTAATTATGAAATGTTTGAAGACACTGTCAACAAAGGATGTTGACTTATACTGTCACAATCTCTGTCTAACATTGATATCTACTCTTGTATTTATTTCACACTTTTAACTTTTTAAAAATACTGTATATATGTACCACATATATTTTATTGTTTATTGTGCGGACATAGGTATAAATAAGTATACATATATCCATATTTTTATTGCTTTGATCACTTATTTATTATTAGTTTACTTCTTCTATATTTCACTGCCCACTTTGCTGCTGTGATACAGTAAATTCTCTCATTGGACTTGATGAAGGATTATCGGGTAACACTTTAAAAGGAAGTAGTACCACAAATTTGAGTAATTACAGAGGAACAAATGTGGAACTAACTGCTAGTTAACATCAGTTAATGAGTAAATGTTATTCACTCTCCATAAGAGTAGCCGATGATAGTTAATGATTAGTTAATTAATGAATGAGGGGTCAATCTATAACAACTTGAAAATTAATTATTCATTAATAAGTACTTCCCTAATAGTTCCTTATGAAGATCTATAAATCAGATGATGAGTTACCAGAGACCAGACCCTGAGATACTATATCATTTAATTATTAAATAATTTTTATTATTAATTTATTAATATTTGTTAATGAATATCTGTGGAGCAATCAAACTGACACATTTTTTATTCGTGGTGACTGTTTTTGTTTTGTTTTGTTTTGTTTTGTTTTTTGCACTACAAATATATACTAAGCAATCCCTCACTACTTCATCATTATCTTGTAATTACTTACCTATTAAGTGTCCCTTCAAGTAAAGTGGTGTATCATACTAGGTGGTTACTGAGAACTGAATAATTGTTTCATGAATAGTTGTCCATTAGTTGCTAAGTCTCCCTTCGCTCACTCCAAGAGAGGTATAGCTTTTACATTTATAGTCTCATATAGAAGCTCACCGTCTGGTATGTAATTCTTCACAATCTGCTTTATAGACCTTCATTATGAATTATTAGGGAGGTAATGATTAATGAATTGATTATGCAGTCCTTCCTTATTCATTCCTCTTTTTTATGAACTAATCACTAACTGGTTGTTAGCCAGTGTTATTTAATTTAATTACTACTTACTCATGAACTGATGGTTAACTAGCAGTTAGTTCCACATTCGTTCCTCTGTAATTACTCAAATTTTCGTCTGTAACTTCTCAAATTTTGTGGCTTTTATTGTGAAGTATTCGTGTACTGATTATGTTATGTTATGTTCAGATGATGCATGTTAGAAACACAATATTACCACTGAAGGCTTCCCACAATAACTCTAATTATTCTAAGAAAACAGGATATCTGTGTGGCCATTAAAACCTTCCATTCTGCCGTCAAGAAATGTAATTTCTTCCTGACACTGTTTTCATGGGGGAAAAAAAATCTCATAGAGTCTTCACTTCAAAATTATTTTGTCAAGCAAAGTCAATTTGTGCTATGCTAATGGCTTGGCCCCTTGCTACTTGCCTATTTTGCAGGAAGGCACTGACTGGCCACAGGCCATTGCTAAGCTTGGAGCTAATTTTCACAGGCCAAGCCAGGGGGAAAATTATGTGCCAGCTAATAACGGCTTGAGGTGTCGCAGCAGAATCAATAAAACCCGACAAATGGCTGCATTTGGAAATCCACTAAGCTGGGACGGTGTGACCTCAATCAAGTCTTACAAACATACTAATAGATTTGAGGACATGCAAAGCTTGATTTCTTGATGTAAGCCTAACAGCTGTACTTTATGTAAGTATTTATTCTAATATATTAGACTTGCACAGCAGATTTCGTATCTTTATGGTGAAAGTTTAAAATGGAGGCTGAGTCACTGCGCTGTTTCACATTCAGCCCTGCTCAGTCTTTCTATTGAGCATAAGTAGAACTGGGGGCGTGAAAAGCAGTGAAAAGCAGTCATTAGAGGGGTTTACAGGGACTTTGAGTGGGAGATACATTTTTTACATACAGCACAGTGAAGTGTGGCTTTGAATTCAACACATCATCTTAGTTTTAATAAGATTTTTCCAGGCTCCTGTTTTATGGATGAAATTTTCCTTTTTTTTTTCCTGACCAATTTTAATAATACCAATGAGAAGGTAAAAAATAAGCTTTTTGAAGAAAATAATAAAATGCAGATGAATAATTAGTTGAGGAATCTGGGAAATAAGCAATTTACCACCTCTTACATCATGTTAATTGATATTTCGTCACAACTGAGAAAGGCACTGAAACATTACTTTTCTTTTTCCTTTCATTTTTTTCCATTTATAATCATTTGAAACTTTCTGTCTTTCTGAAAAAATACACAGCTAACACCTCGACACTACAGACATATTTTTTAAAAAAAAATGTAAATTGTTCACCTGTGTGTGATTGCTTGAATACATAAATGATTATGTCTCCCAGAAGTCTGGCATGTCCATAATACCCTTCACTTGTGTTGCAGAATACACATATTTCTTGTATGTCAGATATTCAAATGTCTTATTTGTAAAAAGTGTGCTCCCTGTCACTCAGTGGGATCTAACTTTTCCTCCCTAGATCCAGTATCTGTAATCAATCTTACGGCTTCTACACACAAAATTGGATCATATGTAAAAGGACAATTCACTGATTTAATGTAGTTTAAAATTAGAATATAATATCAAGACCAATACATACACTTAGTTAAAGAAATCTGCAGTCATAATAAACTTAACATATAAATAAAGCATTTTATCTCTCTCTCTGTTTGTATAGTAGATATTGTGTCTTTATTTTCATCTGTCAGGTAAAATCTCTCAGTGTGAAATTTTAATGAATGCTTATTAATATCATTTATATTGCATTGCAGAGGAAATCATAGTAAATAGCTGAACAGTGAAGTGTGAATTTTATTTTTAAGATGTTCTTTTTCTTTTACAAAAACACATCCTTCCAAATCCAGCTCCACAAATGGCAATTAAAATGAATGCATGATGAAAGAGTCTTTTTTTTTTTTTTGTTGAGCTTTTAACAAACTGGCCTGACAGTATCTCATAAAAGTTGCGTTTTATCTTATGTTCTAAAATAAAAGTTATAATCATATTTCAGTCTCAAGATGAATGTTTGTTGTTAGCTAACAGACGGATCTTTATAGCAACTTATAATTAAAACTGTTATTACTGTGACACTATCTTTGAAGTTTATGTCACTTTTGTCATTCTAATCCAAAATATGTTTTCCTAGATCTGCTCCCTTGCCTGCGCTGGAACCTATTACACCGCATCTGACCTCTATGCCTGTCCCTGCTGAGCCCACAGGTGGCAGCTCCGTGTTCTTGTTTCCACCACTGCCATACTGATTCCCATGGATCCAGGCCCGGCCACCAGATGATCACCTGTGGGCTCCTCTCCCAGGTCCGGCTTCAGAAGGGACCCATGTTTCCTTGCTCTGGGTGAGGTGCTCCTTGCCCTTTTTGGCTGACTCATTGGTAATTTTTGAATCCCTCTGTCTGGCCCCTCCCCTGGGACCAATGTGCCCTGGGAGACCTTACCAAGAGCTATTGCAGCTCAAAACCCACCCACCACAATAAATTGATGATTCCCTGGGGGAGGGGGGGGGTTCATGGAAAAAACACATAAGAATTTATGACATTAAATCCATTAAAAATGCTTCTGCAAAATTAACACACTAAAAATCTCTCTCTCTTTCTCTTTCTCCTCAGTGCATGGATGAGCAGACGAATAAGCTCCATGCCTAATTTACAGATGATTTCTCCCATTAATCTGCTGTCTGCAGATGTTGTTAATTTATTTTACTCCTCTAACCTCCTGTTGTTGCAGCTGTTAGAGGTTGGGAAGGGGAACTTTGTGTGTGGGTGTCTGTATTTGTGAGTATGTTTTCATGTCTATTCAGCGCATATGTGACAGCTCTGTGAGCATATGGAGGTGTTTGCTAATGCACATATGTGCCTTTGTGTGCATGTAGGTACAAGTACAAGTGTGTATTTGTAACTGTGGATCCTGTGCCAATGCAGTTTGGTGTGAGGGAACAGGTGGAGCACAAAGTGAGACATGCACGACAAAGTAAGTCACATCTCTTTGAACTGCAGCCGCTGCAGAACGTGACCAGACTCCATCTCTGCCAAAGTCTTCACATCTGCCTACGTGGCATTGTGTATACACTGGTGTAGATCGGGTCATGGGAAAGTCACGAATCTAAGGAGTCACAACTGGACTTTCACTTTAACTTTGAGACCTTGTGACCTCACCCTGCACTAGCTTTTTGACTGGAAATCACTTTTCCTTTCCCTTATCAAAATGAAAAAAAAAAAGTCATTAAACACACTTTTTGGTTGGCACCAAGGTGTTTTTAGAAAACTGTTCAGCACCCCAATTGAAGGGCTGATGATTATGATGACACCATCAGTCTGTGACCTTTAGTACTCATAGGATGGGTTTGCAGCTGAGTGTGAAGCGGCTAGGGTGAGGATCAGCACCTCTAAATCAAAGACCATGGTTCTCAGCAGAAAACCAGAGGACTGTCCAGTCTGAGTAGAGAACGAGTCCTTACTCCAAGTAAAGGAGTTCAAGTATCTCGAGGTCTTGTTCTCGAGTGAGGGGACAGTGGAGAAGGAGATTGGCTGCAGAATCTGAGCAGTGGGAACTGACCACCGTGAAAAAAAGAGATCTAAGCCAGAAGGCAAAACTTTCGATCTACAGGTCATGACTGACAGAACAAGACCGTGGATACAAATGGCTGAAATGAGTTTCCTCAGGAGGGTGGCTGGTGCCTCTCTTAGAGATAAGGTGATAAGTTAAAACATCTGTGAGGGACTCTGGGTAGAGCCTGCTCCTTTGTTGAGGTGGGGTGAGGTTTTTCGGGCATCTGGTAAGGATGCCTCCTAGTCGCCCCCCTCAGGAGGTGTTCCAGGCATCCAGGTGTGTCCAGGGCAGACCAAGGTCCAAGTGGAGAGATTATATCTCTGCACTGCCCAGGAAATGCCAAGGGATCCCCCAATCAGAAATGGTTGATGTCCAGGGAAAAGGAAGTTTGAGACCCGCTGTTGGAGCTACTGCCCTAACCCAACCTCGGGTAAGTGGTTGATGATGGATGGATGGATGGATGGATGGATGAATAGATGAATGGACAATTATGCTCACATCTATTGTCTGCTCCAGAGGCAATCAATCTTATGAGCATATTGCTCATTAGTAGGTGACAGAACCTGCCCTTGGACATTTCTTTAGGCAGTATTTGGATCACACCAAGACAAAAGAAAGACAGTGGTGTACACTATTTTCAGTTTTGCAGTTTTTTTTACTGTTGGTGCACATTTTAACCAGCATGAAATTAAGCTGACGACAGTTGTTGATTGAGACTGCTTAAATTAAGCAGGCAGCAAGCCCACATGGAAAGAGCTACTTGATACCAAAAATGATGCAATTTTGGTGGCATGAACAAATTGTACAATATATAGTGGGCAGAGCCACCATAACCCCACCCACTGGTTTGGGGATTATTGTTCTAAAACCCTAAATTTGGCATCACTTCAAAATTTCTTAAATGCTTCCTTGCAAAGTTAATAGATTTTTCATTGTCTTTTCTTAGATGAATGTCTAAGTATTAACAAAATTAGCTGCTGTTTTTAATAATTTTAAGATCCCCATTAGCTGAATGCCCATGGCACCAGCTGGTCTTCCTGGGGTCCAAAAGCTAGTACATCCCCTTTACATAACATCCAACAATTGTGTTACATTTCATTCTTCAAATGGGCACCTTCAGTTGTATTACACAAAGAAATTATCACATTGTTTTTTCAACCATTCATTTCTAACTCTTCATACCCAGTGACTGAAGAATGGTCACAGAACGTTCTCAGGGATATCTAGAAAGGTTTCAGTTTACAGGAACGAAAGCGTGAAAACATGCATAATCAACACTGGAACAAGAACATCACAGTTCATAACCGACGTCAAACTATGTATTTGCTGATCAGTGCATTTTTTAATTGTATTTCAATATGTATTTGCTGTTGGATTGGCATATATCATGGGGGCAGTTTATTTCTCTTCATATTGTTGTTGATACTATTAATATGACATTTAATGTAATGACTGGTAACCTGACTGCGCCTGATGGTTTGTTACACAAAACCATTTGGGAAGGCTGTCTTGGAGACCGTTTGGAAGAGGGCAGGCATTTAAAAAAAATACTTGGCAGGTGATTGGATAAACCATCTGTATGTCACTATCTATTGTGAACTGACTTCGGCCAATCAGATCAACAAACAATATGACCAGTGAAGCCAGCCATACCAAAGCCCGTTCAGGAGAAGAGTAAAAACATCTTTTCAGCAAAAAAAGGCTTGTTGTTCTTTGCTCTTCTTTAATAAAGAAATATTCTCCAGTTCTGATAGTTGCCGATGATGCTATAGTGGCATCTATGCCAACAGTGTCAATAACTGCCATTGTTGTTTTCTGAACGAACAGTTGCTTCTTGTTGCATCACGCACATAAACCACGCCCGTAGCTCATGCCAGTGTTTCTTCAAAGGAGGCTGATTGATCTGGTCACCACTCTACCATTCAGAAGGGGATAGCTTGGAGCCTAGCAAGATGGATTTGCGTGACATCATAATATCGTGATCTCACAGGTCCAGCTTTCAAAGTTAAATGACTGGATCAGTGTCAAGACTTTGAGAGTTAAGCTTCTCTACTCCCCAAAAATGGATATGTCTGTGCTGTACAGGTTTATTTTGTGTGTCTCTTAAATATCTTCCCATCAAAATTCTTCAGTGCTTCCAAAATGGCATTTAGTCAGAGGAAATTTAATCTCTAAAATCTCTCTAGACAACAGTACTTCTGCGTTTCTTGTCTGAAAATGGACATATGCACAGATTGGGTGAAGACAGCTACAGATGGAGGAGCACATGTATTTGTTTCAGTATGTGTTCATATGCCATTTTTGTGTACTTTCCTTTAATTAATGCACATTATTAGATGGAGATAAACAAAGCAAACAGCCATGATCTAATTCAACTTTAATTAATTTTAATTTTCAGATACAGAGCTTCAGAATTTTCATCACTGTCTTGATAGCCCTGAAATGAAAACATTGAACTTCAGAGAACAGAGAATTTTCCATGACTTCACAGAGGACATTAACTCACGGTGGCAGTCATCTTCTATGAGTTAATGGCAAACATCAAAACATGTAAAAACTCACACATGCTCTGACTGATCCTCCTCCAAGCTCTCCCATCCACTAATCTGAAAGGTTAGGAGCTAATCACATCGATATCTCATCGGCTCGATTGATCCCGCTCAGGAGTTAATTGGGTATTACTTATTAAAGTTTACACTAATTAAGCGAATTAGAAGCCTTTGCAGTAGCAGAGACAGACTCGTTATTATAGACTCACTAATTGCTTCTGCTGCAGCTTCCTCATTACCTCCGCAAACATCCACGGAAAGTCTGGCAAGGTGTGAGTGAGCTGAGTAGAGAGAAGGGCACCGATAGGTCAAGTCTCTTTTTATCATCACAATCAACACTGGCTGTTTGTAATCAAAAGGCCCAGCGTGGGCTCAGCCAAAGTGTGTCAGGGCATCCTCCAAATGTGCACTAATTAGAAACAATGACTGACATGAAGGGAACAGCTTGAGACTTCAGCTCACAGCATGTGCTGGTTTTATTGATGGCTGTACTTTTACCATAGTTTTATTCTGTGGGTATATATTTATATTACTGGAGCATACAGCACATTTTCATGGCTGTATCGACCTCTGAAATGTTCATCTCACCATGGTGTGTAATATTTAAATTAGCACAAAAAGCTTGCAAATACCTCCGCAGAGCAATGCATTAACATCATTACACATCCATGAAATGAAATAACATCAAAAACACATTTAATAATTTGTCTATGTCTATTTTTAATAGATGCACTAATATATAAATCTTTAGAATCTGGAGTTTAGTCTGAGTGAACACTCAATTTTTAATTTTGTTATGGATTTTTGAGGAGATGATTATCAATAATAAATTACTATTTTCAGTATTAAAACAAAAGCAGTTAGAAAATACAATCCATCCAATCCGCACTTTTTCTGGTATGGGACTGAATTTCAAATTGCCTTAGCCTGACGCATAATTTTGTTCAGGCTTGGCTGTAGGTCAAAAATAGCATTGTTCCTTAAGTGTAGATTTCTTCAACTCAAAAACAGAAGGACTTGACCTGTAAAGAAAACAGATGCTTATGTTGCAGTCACACAGTGTTTCACACCGACTGCACAACCTGCTGCGGGGCCGATGCCTGAGGTAAATAAACGAAAACATGACAGAAACGGCATGAGCCAAAACTGCTCAAAAACAACCACATGCTATCACCGTTTCCATGCATTTCCATGCTTTCACCGGCCTTGGTGATAGTGTGTCAGTGGGTGGGTGTTACCTGGCAGTGAGCAGGACGGCGGCAGTGGCCTGTGTATCATCTGAGCTCAACTGGAGCCAGCAAGACCATATGCACCGGCTGAGGGGGGCTGAGCCACATAGCCCTGGTCCTGTGGTCAACTGCTTGGGCCAAACTCGACCATATGGAGATGAATAATATGTGTCTTTCGATGGAAATTCCAGCTCTGATTGCATGATTCAGTGGTGTGTTACAAGATTTAATAACTTAATATTGAATGCTGTTGCAGTGTTCTAATGCTACAGATTCTCAATTCTTCAGGAGGAAAAACTGATGCTATAGAGAAGTTGAAACTGATATGACATGGACAAAAATATCATAATGAACTATATAATTTAAATATTGCTAACACCTCTATATAACACAACAATATCTAACGACAACACAAAATGATAGCTTCCAGTGTAACAACGCAGTTGCAGTATCACCCCTCTTCTCAGTCTGAGGGGCGGTGGGATGAAGGCGGGATTTTTTGTTGAACTATTGTATAAGACTGCATTTAGAATTCAGTCAAAAGTCAACTGATGGCTCTTGTTTGGTCTTTGCATTTTTTACCCCAGAGATTTGTGGCCACCACGGATTTCTCCTACATGCTTGGAAGGCGACAGTGAGGTGAGGGGTGTTCAGCTGGTTGCAATCTGCATCTTCATCACTAGATGCCATTAAATCCTATATGATGAACCTTCAAATTAAGGAATATTACTTGTATTCCTAAAGGGCATTTGTAGTGTCATTTTGGTAGTTCACATCAAAACTGACCCAAAAGAGAGCTTGTGAGAGAAGTTCAAAGCTTGGCTCCTTTCTCATCTCTGCCAGCCAGCCAGTCAAGTGTGAAGTGGGTGTGAATGTCGACATGTCGGTTTGGGGAAGTCAGAGAAATGGTTGGACACAGCCCCTATTAATCTGATGTCAGAAAGTTGTTATGGGAGAAAGTCTCCAAAGCTATTTACCATCTGACAAGATCCTCCAAAGTAATTGTGCTATACAAAAGCCACCTGCTGAACTCACACCAAGGTTTTTAAGTGTTTCAGGCTGCACTTTAAGAGAACTGTAGTACAGCAGTTTTGCCAGGGGAGCCATCTCTGCAATGAAACAATGAAACATAACCTATGCATTTTATTTTATTTGCCATAGACCCACAAACAGACCTGTCACAGGCTAAAGCAGCTCTGTATTAAGTTTGATATCAACAAAGGAAGAAATGGCAGTTAAAAAAAGCATTGCATCACAAACTATCCTGTCAGATACTTTGACAAATGAGATGTATTATTGGATTAACTAGAGGTTATTATTGCTTATCGGCTTCTTGTCGGCCAAATCACCCTGGTTTTCTTCCTGTGTGAGTGAGATACGTAACATCTGGTTATAATTTCCAACTTTACCATCCAACACCTACTCTCTAAATAATATGTACCTATGTCCTATGTGAGTGCAGCACTTTCTGCTGGGAAAAAATAAAAAAAGTCAAAGATCAGTTAAATTTATTTCTACATTGTGCCTCGCTTAGTAACAGTCCATTTATCAAAAGAGAGAACAACAGTGAAAGAAAAAAAAAGAGCAGATTTTATTGTCATTCTGTGCAACAAAGCACAGAAATCAGGCCAGGCTTGTTGAACTGGTGTTAGAATTCTGCATGATAATAAGTGGCCCATTAGGAGCATTGCCGAGAGGAACCATGCTGTGCTGCTGTAACAGAGTGAATAATCATGATGCCTGTGCTGGCAGTAATAGAAGCTTTGCTGCTCTGTGAAAATAGTCTATTCTGAATGAGATCCTCATCTGCGTATGCAAGTGTGTATGTGCTGGTGTGCAGCTGAATAAAAAGAGTTGCATTACCCAGATTAAGGCACCATTTGGACCTCATTTCTGTTTTTAGGAATTGAATTTCCGGTTATTGTTATGTTGCAAATGCTTTTATTATGTTTGACTTTAGGAAACTCTATGAACCCAGATGGTGAAATATGTTTATTGTTAAGTATGAGCCAGACGACTGGGAACACCGTGGCAAAATGAGGCACCTGTACACCTTGCAAGGACAGAGACAACATAATTGAATGTGTTGAAAAATAGGTCTTGTCAGGCACCGAGGAGAATAAATAGACACCGTCCAGATGCCTCAGTTTAAACCACCAGAAAAAAAAAAGTCGGGATTAACACTGTAAGCAAGGGATTTCAAAGAGAAGTGTCAAATGTCACAGCATTTAAATAAAATTTAATTGGAGTGCCAGTGAGATGGAGAGGATTAAAGCTATTATTCACCAAAGTGCAAATACAAGTCAGTAGTGGAGTGAGCGTGTATTCTTTTGTATTGCAGGAGCGTATTTATCCGGGAAAATAAACCAACCATAGCTGCCATTTCCAGGGGCGATTGAAAGAATCCTATTTAAACCCAAAGCCTGTCAGTTTTTCGCCTGTGGCTCAGCAGTATCTCATCATCGCACATTTTCTGACCAGAATATCTGCCGACACGGATCATTTAATATGGAAGTGCGGTTTTCCGAGACGAGTCTGCAGCGGACCCTGACCTGGCCTTCTTGGAAATGTTAGAAAACCAAGCGAGGAATGGTCTTACAGAAAGCAATATAGTCATATAATTGTATCGGCATTTGAGTGAACTCACAACTATAGCAATAATTGTGCTATTGTTCAACTCCTATGACCGGAGTCACAGAACAGCATGTTGATGGAGTTTAATGGGAATTGCTGACAGTGTTTGTCTCTCTTCACATTATTTTCTTTGCTGGCTACAGCTCAGGCATCAGGAGATGTAATGAAAATAATACAAGACCAATCATAGACTCCTGCACCGGTTTCATTTTGACCCTCTCAGGTTGATTTTTTGCAGTGCATAAACAACTCTGGCATTTATAAATAATACCTCTCCTTTGGTGAAAGAGACAGGCAGACATGAGGCCGGCTGGCAGATGCCGACATTTCCAGTTGGCACCCTGTAAATGTGTAGACGGCCCAGCTCTGTCTGACACCTGTAGCCATCCATTTGTCTGTCAGTCTGTGTGTCTGGTTGTAAGAGGTACAAGGCAAAGAAGTCATCTTGCTATATATCATAGGTTTTTACATCTTAGACAATATCATTCTCTTGATTTTCAGACGTCTATTGCAATCGAGCAGCAAGAAAGATCACAGCAGTGTAGAGGTGCCAAAAACTGCAGTTCCTCAAATAGCCACTTGAGGCTGACTCCAAAGCGAGTCAATCCACACAGAGCCAAATATTAAAATAAGCAGGTTTTGGTCTCTATAGCTAAGGTGAGGGTTATGGTCCCTATGCATGAAAACTGTGCAGGGAGTGCAAGTTTATACAACTGACTCAAATTCTAATAAAGGAGGGCTATTATGCTTTTCTGTCTTTTCTGACCTATAAATGTTGTTACAGTGTTGGATCCCCATGTTAAATGGTGCCAAAGCATCACATAATTAGGTACATGCATTTGGAAGTGAGCCCTGCAGGCTGTTTCAGTTGGCTTTGCATGCTGTGTTTTACAGTGTTTTTTAAACAGTGTTTTTCCAGTGACGTTAATGTGTGCTGGACTTCCTTATATGGGCATGTCATACCCCCTCCCCTGCTCTGCTCAGACACCCCTGAGCTCTGCTCTCTGCTTCATGGATTACTGTCGGCACCTTGTTCGATATGGCTCCAATAAAGTGAGGAAAGCACCGGACAGAAGTTGATAGTGTTCTGGTTCTTGTGGATTTATTCCATGTGGATTTATTTATTTCCTCAACGAGCACATGAGCTGGATTAACAGCTACATTGCAGCTAAAAGACTGCATGCTGCTTTTTTGTGTTAAAGAATGAGAAGTGCAAGCTGTTAATTACATTTTATCAGTATCCTAGCTGTGTTTATTTTGTGTCAGTAAAGGGGTTGTGAGTACAGTGGAGTGCGGAGGCGTGCATGACGTAAGTGGGAGGAGTAACTGACACAGACTGTTTTTAGAGAATGCAGAAAATACAAGACACAAAAAAAAGAGAGGGTGCGAGTCACAGTTTTCTGAAGAACTACAGGTTTTTACAGTTTGGTCCATTTGCTCTGTAGGAGTCCAAAATCAAAATGAAAGATCCGAAAACAAGTATAATAGCTCTCTTTTAAGGCTTAAAATGTGCGATTGACAGCAGCTGCAAGCTGCCTGCTAGAGATCATGGTCATTGCAGCAACGCATACCCTCTTAAGCTCCACCCTCTTGTCCAAATATGGTCATTTCTGGCTTCAAAGAAACAAGGTGATGGACACAATGCCCAACTTGAGGCTTCAAAACAGTACTCTATGAACATATTGGTGGCCCTGTCCACTCTTTAATATGAAGTCAATGGTGTGAGCATTTTGTCTTCTATGCATTTGAGCTTATGTGTTTGTAGCCTGCAAATACGGACAAAAAGCAGTGGCATATGCATGCAGGGTATAATGTCAGGCTTTCTCTTCTTTCTCTTCTTCTTGTGTCCATGTCGTCATTCACCACCGTAACAGCTCCTCATCTGAATTTATCAAAGACAGCATCCCACAAATGGTGTATTGTTATTTCTGGTGGAGTAAAGGTAAACATCTCTGGTCAGGAATGAGCTCCTTTGTCACAGGAACAAGAAGTTCCGTGGAAATAGTCTTCCTCTTGTCAATCACTTGCTGCTTGTCATTGTCAGCTCCCTCCATCACCTTCACCATGAGGCTCCTCTCAGTTCTAGGTTACTTTGCCTTACCACACTCTTTCATCCATATGCATGCCTTGTTCAAGGTAATAAGGCATGACACTCTTGAGTTTCCTGTGTTTGAGTGTGTATGCCCGGCAGTTATATGTGAAAATTAAAATCAATGGAAATTTGCAACGGTTGAGTCAAGGTTTGTAATCTTTATTGAATAGTACTTTAAGCTTATCAAAGTGGAGAGGGCCAGGTGAAAAAAATAATTGAATTTGGGGCTGTTCTTATTACTCTGCTGTTTGAAGTGACAAATTACAATTCAAAATGAGTGTGCACAACAGTTTAAACAATTAGTTAATCTTTCATTGAAAATGTGGAAATGTAATGTCGTGCTCAGTTTAATATTGTAAATTGAGTACCTTTGGGTTTTGGGCCATTTATTGGACAAGACAAGTAATTTGTCACTTGGAGCGTAGGGACATTGTGATGGACCATGCTTTCTATATTTTTTGACATTTCACAGATTGAACATTTCATCAATTAATCAGAAAAAATATAATTGCTTTGGAAGTAAAATTTCCCATTGTTATTAATTTCTGGTGAGTCGGAAGCTCCTTGATTTAACCTTTCCTTTCCTTTCCTTCCTTAGGTCACATTGTAGAGACGACTACAGTACTGAAAGATAGATAATCTGGCATGTCCCCGCAATGGTTTAACTATACACATAAGAGTTTGAAGGCTAAATTGCATCAAGTTGTCCTGCTGGTGTGACCCACTCTTTCCAGAAATGGCTGCCAGGTAGGAGACACATCCTGCACTCCTTCATGTAGGTCATGTAGAGGTCTGCATCAGAGATACAAAAGGTCAGCTTGACTCACCACTGAGATTAAAGTGACCCGTCTTCACCCTGAAGAGAGAGTGATTAAGATCAGGCCAGCTGCCAGGCCTGGGGTGCTAGAAATGGTCACTGATGGACAATATGTGTATGTGTGTGTGCTAATGCATGCCGTCACTGACACCTTAACGTTAGTCACCGAAGTGTGAATTAGCACCACCAAAATGAGGGCATGGCACACTTTTTTAGCCTTAATCCATCCATCTAATCTATAGATCTGGTGTAGAAAGAAGAAGCTTGCATGATTTTCTATTTCAAAATTTGTAGTAGCGTAAAGGTCACAGCAACTGATTAGAGGGAAATGCACGACAATCTGTCCAGTTGTTTAAAAAAACTAACATTGAGAAAATATTTGTCAAATCATGATTTTGTGAAGTAAAATGTTAAAAAGAGGCAAATAAAAAAAGGCATTTTGTAGTCGTTCTGCTCTTGTCTGTGTGGTGTATGACTTCTAGCTTGACAGAAAACAAACAGGTTCCTCCAGCATGGAGGCGAGTCTGTCAGTCTTGTTTATGTTTATCGAGAAAAGAAAAAAAGAAAGAAGCAATGCAAAAATAAAGAGTTGCCTGAATTACAATTGTGTCTGGCCCCGTTAATGAGTGCATACACAGAAATGAACCATGAAAAACACATTTATTTACAACTCAATACTCTGTGAACAACAGCTCAGTGTTTAAGAATTTAACACATCCTAGTTAGTACATGATATTGAAAGTCCCACTGATCTGTAAATGTGATTAGCATCTTAAAAGCGATTTATGTT
Organism: Naso thynnoides; assembly: GCA_029783665.1. Lineage (NCBI taxonomy): Eukaryota > Metazoa > Chordata > Actinopteri > Acanthuriformes > Acanthuridae > Naso > Naso thynnoides. The sequence continues at coordinate 19,093,839 of JAQLOL010000006.1, read as the reverse complement.
TGTTGCTGGTGATAAAGGAACTTAACTTCTTGAAGCTAAATAATTAAGCAGGGCAAATTAACTAATATTACTCCTTACTAATAGATGTTTAGGTAGTGAATAAAAGTGTAATGATGACAAAAATAACAACTGGCTTTTAGTGGTGGGGGAAAAAAAAATCAATTCTAAGATGCTTCACGATTTGGACATGGGTGATTCTGAATCAGCTGAAAAATGTCCAATAATAATAATTTGAATTTTAAAAAACTTGATATAGACAGAGAAAAAAAAGGCAGAAAATGGAATAGCCAGTTAACAGGGAGAACATTAAAAAAAAAAAAGACAAAAGAAAAATGGCTGACCACAAGTTCCCTTTGGCTTCTACAAAGTTGACAGAAAGTAAACTGGACAAGAGCCATGCTGTATGTAAACTTTGTCACACTAAAATGAAATGAAGGTGCTTTACAATCACAGGCCCCTGAATCGTAATCAAATCAAATTGTTAGGTGCTTAGAGATTCCATCCCCACCCCGTTCTACAGTCTACTTCCCATTGCAGACTGAAACTACAGGAGGTCAAGAATGGCAAAAAGGGCAAACAAAGCCTCTCCTTCAAACAGTCAAATAATCTAACTTTATAAATAAATATAAATCATGAGAAAATCAACTTGTCCTCAAGATATTGGCTCAGTATTGGCTCATTTTGGCAGTAATTAAGTAGGCCTATGATTCGGTGGGTCAATATATGGCTTGAGATGGATCCTGTCACGATCAATGTATCAAAATTGGGTCATTGATGACTGTGTCAGGCATTTTCTCCTACTGCCATTACCATAATTGCCATTTACTGTATTATTGAAAATCTGTCACCAGCTTCATCACCATTTGCCATTGACAACTGCATGCCTTGTGTGAGCTTCGAGCTGAGAATAGAGTATATACACAGACTTTACAGAAAAAGAAAACAAAGGTGAATAAACATGTTTTATCTAAAGGGGGAAAAATAAATAAATCATCCAAATAATTTTTAAGACATATTTGACAGCCAAAGATCATTGCCATAACAAAAAAAAAACAAACAAACCAACATCTTCAGGATCTCTTATATAACTTTGAATAACTTAACCTGACATTTAAGATTGATATTTTATATATTTTTTTTCAGTTGCCCTCTATTTATCTTTGGCACCATTTGACCTAGTAGCACAGTATTGACAGAAACAAAACCATATTTCATGCACACTTTCAATTCTTAATAATGTGTTTTCTAAAATCCTTCTATTTCCACTGCCAACACTCTTTGCCGACCTTTTCCCTGAGGTGATACCCGATGAGCTTTCTCATCCACGGCCTTGTGTGACCATGTACTCATATCCAAAGCAGTTTGACTCTGCGAGCAGTCAAATCTAAATGTCACTTTCCTGCCGTCTCCAGGATGTCAAGAGGTCTGCTCTGATTTGCTCCGTCAGTCTGCGCTCGCTTGCCAGCTGCTGTTTCAGAGCCTCTCTTGTTTTGATGGCTGGACGCTAAGACAGGTTGTTTTGCATTCAGAACACACTCGTGTCGTGCTTGTGCCAGAGATGTTTCCATTACCTGACAGGAGACCCGGAAAGCTTGGCTATGATCCCCATGACATCGTGACACATGGAGATATCAGGCTAGATAGATTGATGATGTGAGATAATGTGACATGGAATGCTCGTCTTCCTCTGTGTATTTCTGTGCAAAGCTGATATTTGAAAATACCTTTTTGAGCAAAATAAAGATGATTTTTTTTTACACTATTTGAATTAAATTGTCTGTATTTGAACATGTTGGCAGTTTGATATTTAAAATAAAAGACGGAAAAACACATAAATTCACTTACATTTTCCTTTGTTCCAGGATACTGTCATTTTAATGGAGTTATTTCACTCCTGCAGTGCTGGAATCATGTAATTCACTTGCCATCAGGCATATTTGCTTTACATGACTGATTTGTATTACACAGCTGTCCTCCTCCTCTTTGTAGTGTAAATACTGTCGCAATTATTACCACTGCAGGGTGTTCGAAATGTGTAAGGAAGATTCATTTAGATATGCACGGTAGTGATTGAAGTTTATTGCTTTAAATGTGCAAGCGTATGATGAAAGCATTTAAGCTGAAAGCCCAAAGTTTAGAAGCCAGGTACCTACTGTATCTCTGCAATTTGCATTTTCACATTTCAAAAGCCGCTTATCATATATTTAAATATTTAAGAACCCTTCTCTCAGTTTTTAGTTATGCTTTTGTGAAGAATGTGACATTAGCTACAAAGCAGGAGTATCAGTGTCCTTTTACATGTAATATACTTGAAAAAGTTTCTTTTAAACAGACAAAATGAAATGGAAACCATTAGGTGCATTTTCACAAACAAAGAAACCAACCAACAAACAAACAAACAAACAAATTAAATCTGCATGCATTAAGTTTTAGGTTGGAAGCATATATCAGAAACATCAGGTTGCCTTGTAATATCAGCCCTTGTTTCTGAGTTTTGCACCTTATAATTTCATTATACATGACCTTTCTGCGTGTCAATCACACAGTTTAATACCAGGGTTTTCATCAGGCAGGTAGCAATTATTGAATGGGAGGTTAAGTATGGCCAAGTAAGCTAAAAAGAAAATAAAGAAAGACACAGAATGGTATGATGAGTCTAGAGGGTAAATAGAAATGGAAATGTGATGCAAAGTGTCGATAAAGGATGAAGGAAAAGAAGAAAAGGGAGGAAAATGCGCATCATGAAGGTCATAATGTTTCAATCAGAGAGCTGCGCGGCTGCAGATCAGGCTAAAATGAAGAAACAATTAAAATGCAGATCACAGGACCAGGAGGCTTTGGGAAATGAGGCATTTCGCCAAGACACACTCTAATAAATTCTATGTGCAACCCCATTGCAGCCTGCTGTCTCCCTGCAAGCCCGCGCAGCTTCTATAGGATGATTACAGAGTTTGTCCATGGTGAGTGCTTAGACAGACAGTCCATTAGTCCACTTTAACATTAATCTCCATCACTGCACTCCAGCCATCCTTCTCCTGCTCCTCCTCCTCCTCCTCCCTCGATCCATTGTTTCTAAAATGAAACCACTCACAACATTTTAGTGAATTGATTGGGGCTCACTATCGCCATCTAACAAATTGAGGTTTGACCTAGTGATGATCCATCTCCGTTAATAGAAAATGAACCAAAATATAAAGTAGCCTCATAGACTGCCTTCTTCCCTCATCCTGTCTCATTCTCTCTCTCACGACGGCCATTCTCTGCGCTTTCACTGCACAAGCTAAATTGCTGGCCCGTCCTTCTGAATGACAAAACACAAGGCGAGTATTATCCTATTGTTTTAGCTATGCACTCAATAATCCTACACGGTATTCTTCAAAGACACTATATGTTGCCTAATATTCTGTCCAGGGCCTGACTAACATGGACTTTCTTGGGCTGATGCTGATTATGATATTAGGGAGCAAGAAAATTCTGATATCTGGCCATACGGATACTGATGGGCCATTATTGGACCAACCTTGTCAGCTTTTTACCATCTTACCACCATTTCCAAAATCAGGGTAGTTGTCACATACCAATGTCATTTGTAAGAGAAGCGCTTATCTTTCATAAAACACTTGTACTCTTTCATATGATTCGCATTCCCTTTGCCTTTGTTAACTTAAAATTCTCTCTATAGCCCAAGAGATCACTGTTTAATGAAAGAATCTATGTCATTTCTAATCACAAAGTGCAGATGCAGTAAAAATGTTCTGTTCTTAGCCGGCTGTATCATATTAGCACCTGCCATTAAAGCATAACTTTAATCCAGATTGTGCACAGATCAGGTGTATCTGCATGTCATTTACACTCATTATCGAGGATCTGTCCTTCACAGTTGGATAAAAATTCAAATCTGCTCTTCTTGTGCTGTACATCATGATATTCACAAGGGAAAAAAAGTGATTTGTGACTGCATCATAACTGCTGTGCAATGTTGTCAAGATGAAGATCATAAAATAACAGCAAACTGAAGCCGTGAAAGGATAGAAAAACAAATGTCAATGACTGTCTCACGTTTAATTTCAACTGTCATCCTGCATCAGTTTCAGAGTTTAACAGCTGCTTCGCATGCATACACTCACACTCATTAGACAACTGAAATCTGCTGACTTCCTTCCCATCTGTGAACACAATGGTTTCCCCCACATATTTGCATAACATCACTGACCATCACTGCAGAGTCTGCGACACCGTCCTCATACTGATTCTTGTGATGGAAGCCATTTTGCGTGTGACCTCTCACATGCATCTCTGAAAAGAGCATTGCCTTTCTGTCGTTGAAAACCAAAGCTGTTCCAAAATCTACTCTCTAGCATTATTTACTTCCTCAGATCACTGAAAGCTTAACCTGAAAACATGCTCTGTTTCTTTCTTTTCTTATAAAAAACAGCCCATGAACAAAATACTCAGTTTCTGTTTGATTTTTCTTAAAAAACTGGTGTCTGATTGTACTGATAAAGCACCTAAACTTTTGACTGTACATAAATAGTAGACAGAGCCACTGTAACATCACTCATTGGTTTGTGGAGTATCATTCTGAAGAACTGAGTTTGGCATTAAGGCCATCTTGATACTTTGGAGCCAGAAGGGATCCCATTTGGATGAGAGGATGGAGCAGGAGAGAGTATGCACTGCTATCAATGACTGATGCCCTTACAGTGCAAAACTGTAAGCCTTAATATGATAAGTGAGTTACTGTATATAAAAATTCACACCCTGTACAGTTTTCATGAGCTGAGAAATGAGCTGCAGAGACAAAAACCATCTTTGCTCCAGGTTGTAAAAACGTTATTTCTGCTGTTAATTTAGGCATTTTTTATGGGGCTCTATCAAGTCAATCCCAAGACTGACTCGCTTTTGACAGTAGCCTCAAGTGGCCATTTGCTGCAGTTTTTGGTATTTCTACGTTTTGCAGTTTCTTTTTCAGCCCCAGAGTTTGCTGCTTGATATCAACTCAGCTTCATATGTTTTTTAGGCTTACTTTCAAGTGCTGGACCAAAATAAAGTGGCTGTGTAACTGTGTAAAGAAAAGTCCAGCCTGGGAAAAAGTCTGTGAGGGGGAAATTAGCAACTCTCACATGTCCTGGAGCAAAGCGTGTGGTCAGAGACTTGTTCCACCAGTGAACAATTTAACCCCTCATATGCATTCTATGTTTTCTTTCTTTCTGTCTTTCAAACTCAAACATTTCGTTGTTGTCTTTAGACTTGACAAAATTAGAGACAATGCTCAGTTTATCCTTTTTTATCCAAAGGACAGCCATAAAAAACAACACTACAGAGTAGCATCGTCCCTGCTAAGTGCAAAGGCATAGGTGGAACAGTCTTATTAATGCAGATAACGTTATATAAATGCCAATAAAGGCATACTTGGCTCAGACTCAGCACAGACTATTCAAAACATTTCAAAAGAATGCATATTCTTGTGTTTCTTTATATTATATTATTGTTCGGAAAGACAAAACAAAAGCTGATGCAGGGGGAAATATGTTAAAATTACGCAAAGCATTCATTAAAGCTGCTGCTGTAAATGGTCTCTATTCAAAGTAATAGTTATGCCATGAATACTACAGTCTGCATCATTTGGAAATTGTGTTCAAAGAGGAGTCGAACTCTTGAAAGGAATTTCTTAAATGAGTCCGGCTGCTTATGAAAAAATAAGACCACACAACCTCTGCCAACATTTCCCAAATGCAAACTGTGACACAATATTCAGCAGTTCTGCACCCCACTGAGCTGTGAATAAACTGACAGACTGTCTAGCAAGTCTTATAATTGCATTTGAGAAAAGTTCTGTCCCATCGACAACCATGAAAAACAGCCCTCGAATCTTTGGTGCTTCTGCATTTGTGAAATTCTGGAATCGGCATGTTATTTGATGGCTTGTGAAAATTTGTCTCACTAAGTGTTTTTATTGGCTTTTGGACAACAACGAAGGTCTATGTGACAAAGAATGTACTTAAGGGGTTCAATTATTTGGTTTTTGTCTTTTAAATGAACTTTTTGGCATTGAGAAATATTTAGTTTATAAAGTAACGTATCTGACTCTGGACTACTGGGCTGCTGGAGATCAAGTGAAGCCACATGAATGAGTAAAAAAAGGTCAGTGGTAGTATAACAGACTGTCATTATTCAGAGGGATAAAACTCCAAATCGATGCTAATATTGCCCAGTGGTTGCTAAATGTGTTAGCAGACGTCAGTTGCTCAGAATTTGGCCATGATAACTTTATAAGGCAGCTTGGTTTGAAGTATATCTGCCCCCAGGTGACCAACAAAAAATAGATGAATGCAGTTTTGAATAACTTACATTACAGTTGCTCATGCTTGATTTCCCTCTCCTGCTCATGTTGTGCCCCTCCTGTGCCCCTCACCCCCCCTCTCTCACACATCCAAATACAGACTTGTCTATTTTTTCCTCTTCCAACCCTGCATCTTCTCCAACTGGGGTTGACAGGCTCAACCTATTTCCCATACAACGAGACAAAGGAGCAATTAGAGGCTGAACAATACATCTTGTCATGGAAAAATGTGCACAATGTGACAATTCTATGCAATTCTCCTGTATATTTTACATGATGATGGCTTAAAATTAGATGTGCATCTGGATAAGCTATATAGAAGTGACATTTTTCACACTCATTAACACGTTAACCAACGTATTCATCTCATCTTCACATAAAGGATATAAAAAGGCTAAAGTATGGCATATATGAAGCAACAATAAAAACGTGCGTCATTCCAGGAAGACATGACGTTTTGGGTCGGTGGAGTGGAAGAATGGCTGTCACTGCAAGCATAATATGTTTGCAGGCTTGTCAGGACTCATGACACACTGGAGCACAGTTTTGCCACAGGCCTCAGTGCAGCTGTCGTATATAGAATAAACGTAGACACATTTTGAAGGCACCCCTAAAGCTGTAAGTCTGCTCTGTACCCGTCTAGCTCTGGTTGAAGCTGCTGCTGATTACAGTGACTCACACACTGACGTAAATGGATACGGTGAATGTTTTATATATTTGAAGCTCATCGAATCCGTCTTAATTACAAGGAGCCAAATTATACACAGCAAGGATCATATGATTTTTGCCTTTTACATATTTGCAGAAAGTAATCAAACTAATTGGTCTATAATTCTGTAAATCTCTCAAATTTATTTCTTTGATTCAAAGTGCATACAGGTTTTTATAAAGATGCACGACTGCTTTTTGACCAGGACAACAAAGATTCAAAGCACTTTACCATTTTACATGGCTTACTGCCATTGTGTGTTTGTGTTTGTTTGTGTAATCGAGTGTGGCGTTACGAGTGTTCATGTGCCCAATCATGTTGTTTCGTTTCTAAAGCTGACACTACACGATGAATACTCCACCTTCCATCACTTTTTGGATATAGGCGTTACAGAGAAGCTTTCATATTGCATCATGATTTGCTGTCATTTAAAAAAAAAAAAAAGATTATCCAGGTAGAATAAAAGCCCCTTCAGGGCAATTTCATTTTGTGTTGATTGTAGTGGCGGCTGTGGACAAAAGCGGTACTGCTTACTGTCTAATATCTAGTGTGAGTGACAGAAACGCGCCACTTATTTGCACAATACCAGTTTGAACAGAAACACAAATATCCTCTTGCTACCAACCATACATAGTAAAAAAAGAAAAAAGAACAGCGGGTCGACTCGTAAAGAACAAATTGTCTTTTTTGGTCTGTGTGCTGTAGAGCGTTTAGTAGTAGGACCCCGCAAAGGCGTGTGTGTCCTTACTGATGGTCTCATTTGCCGATGAAGGTATGATGTGTGGAAATTTATAATTAAACTGATTCATAACCGGTTCAAAGTTTCTCACAGGGACTTCAAATGTCTTTGCAATCACTTGTCTGCCTAAGTTGATAATGCACCATTAAGCCACAAAGACAGGACACATTTTAATGTCACGATTGCATTTCATGCATTTATATAATATTCCAGTTGCTTTAATTTCCTGTCTGCATGGGATGCTGAGGAAAGGGCGTTATTATATCACTGTTTCTTCTTCTTTGGCCACAAAACTCATAGAAAATTTCCTTTTAAATATATAGATGATTTTGGACAAAATTATATGTGTATTTATGAGAGTCGAGCTTTCATAACGCTTCACAATATTTCTAAATTAAGAGTAAATCACAAAGCTGTGATGAAAGGGGTTGCTAAATTACAATTATAATATTGAGCGAAAAAGACAGAAACCAAACTTAAAGTTAATTAAAATTAATGCTAAAGTTGATCATTTTCTGCTGAATGATTGCAAAGATTATGAATTTTAATTTGATAATGTGTTGTGCTTAGAACTTGTTCTTCTGACCCCAAGGGACCGAAAATCAAGTACTCCCACTTGTTTAAGTCAAGTCCAGAAAAATTTCTACCGCTTTCTGCCTTTTGCCTGACTTGATTTCTCTTCTAACCTTTTTTCTTCCCTTTGCCAGATGCTAACATCCATCTCTATGTCTAAATTAAGCAACACAGCAGACTTATCCTGAGGCAAGAGGAAGCTCCAGTGATGCAACGTCGGAATCAAACCTGACTGTGAGTGCGTTTGACAGCCTTTGCCACTGTTTGCAGAAACCTTTCTTGTGTCAGACACTCAACACACTTTGTACTTCAGGAGTTCAAAATGTCATAAACCAAGGCTGACTGTTATCAGTTTCCTTTAAAACCAACTCTACAATCTTGCAAACTTGCCTTCTCTGAGCCAGAAAAGTGCACTGAATAGAAGATGAAAGAAAAAGGTAATTTTGCTTGCTGCTTTCTTCCTTTTTTCAAACCGGAACTGAAATGATGCTTTGTTTGACTCCAGAGTCAAAGGGAGAGAGTTGGGGTGAGGAGAATGGGGATAACCGATCTTGATTCGTCAGGCTGTGGTGTAGTGTGATGCAGAATAATTCAGCCTTATCAAACAGCTCAGCTGTAGCATTTTTAAGAAACAGAAGAGCAAAAATAAACCAACATCTTATATTTTTCTTGTTTTATATATATTTCTACATTTCTACATGCATTCCATACATTTTATCATAATAACTTACCTTTGCATTCAAATGGGGGCTGGAGCAGATACTAAGACTCAGTAGGTGAGAATCAAAGTTTTGAGTTTGTTTAAAAAAATTTATGTTAACTTTTTTTCCATCTCGCCAAAATCAAGTGTGCCTTTTATGATACAAGTGTAGATTCTAGGTTGGTAGAGACTTTTCTTCTCTTATTTATTAAAATAATCTTGAACACAATATTACTTAATATTATAAAATAGACTTGTATTTATTGTTTATTAAAAATATGTTTACCTTAAAAAGCTTTATTGGTTTTAAACATCCTTTACAAGACAGGCACCAACACATAAAATAAAGTCCTGGACACAGAATATATAATAGTTACACCGTACACAGTAGAATACAAAATAAGACTCATGGTCATCGTTTGTTGATCACAAGGGGCAAATACATCAGTGAAGCATCTGCCTACTTGGCCATTTCAAGATGGATGTTGAAGAAAGAGTCAAGATGGGTCAAGCAAGAGTCAGTACACAAAACAAAAGGTATTGAAAAAACAACAACATTCCTTTAAAGTGATGATCTAATGATAAAGTCAAACCACTTTTATGCGGCCCCCAAAACAAATTTGACTCCAAGGTTTTACAAACTAAAACACGACCAAGTGACCCAATCTTTACTGAAAAATCCTGAAAAGAAGTAAGTAATACTTAAGAGGCAAAACTCAAAGGCAACAGTCACTCAGAGGGCGAATAAGGACACCGGACTGGAGAATTAAAAAAAAGAACGAAGAAGAAGGAAACAACATAGCATGCTTTTATTATGAAAACCATTGTATTAAGGTCATCTTCCAGTAACAGGCACTGGATCTCTAGAAGCTAATCTGTTGGCAAAAGACAGATGTAGTGTTAGAAAGAAATGCTTGCAGCTTTGATGTTTCAGGTTGTTGATGAAGTGACGGCAGTAAAGACTGGCTGAGATTAGACTGACTCATTTGATTGCTAGAGAGATTCGTATCATAAAGAACATTTATTTGAGAGCATAGCTGTTTACGATGACACATCACACTTGTAAAATGTCGCCATGAGTGTCATAAACAAACAAGACTGTGTTGCCAAAGCATAAAACAACAGTAAGTATGATGGCCTATGCTCAATCATCCATACAAGTTAACATGAGATTCTGGGTGAGCAAGACGTTTTGATCTTATTTTGTTTGGCTTCACTGATTTCCATCTTGTTTTGCAGCTTGCTGTGAGACTTCTTAGTCATTTCCTCATAAAAACACCGGTTCCCGTCTGTCATATATATTGAAAAATTGGCTTGTTTGAGCACCGGCAACCTGAAACTGTTGTTTTCAGTATTTCTAGTCCTTCATTAAATTAGGATCTTGACAATCTTTTTCAAAATTTTGTTTGTGTTTGCATATAGAGAATAAGGTCTGATGTATGGCAAATACAAATAATCTTTGTCAATCTTTATCAGATTTTACCAAGAGATGCCCACTACGATTGTGATGGCATTTGTCCCCTCAAAGTTACAAACAACCAGTTTACAAAATTGTTGTTTGATTCACTTTATTTTCTTCTTTTCTTTTTTTTTTTTGATTATGTAACAATTTTAATAATCTTAGTTCATACCACTGTGTGATGTTTGATGCTTGCTGAAGGCAAACCAATATTATTTCATTAAGATACTTCAAATATATCTTTGCTGCAAATACTATTCTAATTTTATTATCAACTAATTTATCTAATTAAAGATATTTAATTTGATCTTAAACTTAACCAGCATTAAATTATCATGAGATATTTTCATTTTGCATCTCTAAACATGTCATTGCTTTTATAATGAATAATTTTCTATGATTTAAAACATTACTTGTTAAATAACTGATTTCGCTGAATTGTAACATCCAATCATCTCACCACTGTACAAAACAACCCTCAGCTGTCTTGTGATGACATAGAAAGCATGTCTGCTTCAGATTTTTAATTGTTTTATTGCTTCCAATGCTACAAAGAAAAAAAAAAAAGATCCTAGGGTGATGTATTCGCCACAGAGAAACACCCAGAATACTAACACCTGAGAAGCCTGCAAGAGGCTTTACAGATATCCATGGTTCCCTTGAGGCCTCTCCTTTTGGATTCTCACAGGGATGCCAGCAAACACTTTGATTTAAAAGCTCATTTTGCAGTGATGAATTTTATTAGTAAAAAATATGCTATGATTTGGAGACAGTTGCATTAAATTGTTACAAGACTGTAAATTACTGTGCAAGGCTCAAACTTAAGAGTTTTAGTTGACACAAAGATTCTCTCTGATGTTACATGGAATTGTGATAACTGACCAAACCAATAATTTTATTATTAAAATAAGAGTTCAAAGAGGTAAGAGTTCACCCATGTTCCACACTTGCATCCGGACTGTATTACACCAGAGATTACACTGAAACCATGAAACCTCACTAAAAAATTCTTTGAAGCCAGTTGACAGAATCTCGGTTTTTAGGTCATCGGTTCCCAGAGGGGCCTTGTGTAACTGGTGAGCAAATATAAAAGAAGAAGATGAAGAAGAAGAATGTCACTCATGCCTACTGCAAAGACAAGCTTCACTGTCTCTCTAAATCCTTTATGGACTGTATAAAACAAAGACGTAATTTCAGTGATGTAGTCTCACTCATAGGTTTGTTTCTAAAGGGCCGCTGTGAAACTCACTGTGGCTGCTCCATCTAGCCAGTGTCTGACTCCACCTAACTCATGAGATGGAGCAGATACAGTTTAAATAAAGTGTATTTGCCAGAACACCCCTGGATATACTCAGATCTACCAACCTGGCTAACGGTAACTAGCTAGGAAGCTAAACTTTATTTGTCACTGTATAACCTCAATAAGAAACTCCAGCTCAACCAATGAGCTGGTCACTAGCCATGTTTCCATCGGCCTTTTTTGATTCGCATCTAGATGTATCGCATCGGAAAATTATGATAGAAACGCCGTAATTTGCACTAAAATCCCCTGATTCGCACAAACTGAAATACGCTCACTAGAGCCAGGTTTTGGTTGATTCGAAAGGGATGGAAACGGATATATTCATATTAAGTCTGACGTAGCGCACTTTCACCCCAACTGCTTCCGGTGTTTGTGGGTCACTCAGAAGACAACAACATTATTAGTATTTTTATGATTAGTGTGGACAGAGCACCCCTGCCTCCATCCGACTATGACCTCAGATCAGACGAGACAACCCGCTGAATTTAAGCATATTACTAAGCGAAGGAAAAGAAACTAACCAGGATTCCCTCAGTAGCGGCGAGCGAAGAGGGAAGAGCCCAGCGCCGAATCCCCGACCGG
>JAQLOL010000006.1:19054988-19078062 GCA_029783665.1 Naso thynnoides | reverse complement strand
CAGTAGCGGCGAACGAAGAGGGAAGAGCCCAGTGCTGAATCCCCATCCGGTAGGCGGTCGTGGGAGATGTGGCGTACGGAAGACGGCTTTGCCCGGTGTCACTCGGGGGCCTGAGTCCTTCTGATCGAGGCTCAGCCCGTGGACGGTGTGAGGCCGGTAACGACCCCCGTCGTGCAGGGGTCCGGTCTTCTCGGAGTCGGGTTGTTTGGGAATGCAGCCCGAAGTGGGTGGTAACCTGCGGAAAACTCGGCGAGTTAGTAGTTTTCACCAAAGTTCGTGCTTTTGATGGAAACACACATGATTCGAATTTCTTTTAATGCGCATCTCCCACTGATTTGAATCACTTTTGGATGGAAACATTGCTTATGATTCACTAGTGTCTGCTCCCACAGTTGCCTGGTTTTAACAGAAACTACTGCAGATGTAAAAACGTTGAAGTAAGAAAGTAAATAAGTAAATAAATAAGCAAATATCTTTTTTTGGTACAGAATTATCAGTGGGAAGCATGACTATGAGGTTGAAAATTTTTCAAAAGCTTATTTAGTGCAATACACTTCTGTGTGCATAGTGTGCTGATTCCAATCTGTTGTCTCCTGTGATGCAGCCCCTCTGGGCATTACCCACGATCCCACAGATCTAGAAATGTGGTTTGTTGATTTTCGAATGGGTAAAAACAGCAAATATGCAGCTGTAGCTGTGACTTTTTCCTGTGGAAATTGGTACAACCTCAGGCCATTTAGGAAAGAAATATTAAGCCAGTGTTGTGATGTTTCTTCACTCCATAATAAATGTTAACAAGGCATTCAATTTGATGTCTGGCAGAGTCATACCAACAAGTGACGTTGTAAAGCTAATGAAGACAAACACCATCAACCTCCAGCATAGAATTACTCTAAAGCAGAGCCAAAGGAAAGAAACCCTTGAAAAACACAAAATACACATTATTAAACTGCACAAACAATACGGAGCATCATGCATAAACAGACACACATCCAGCAGATCAAAAACAGATATTCAGTCACTCCAGCTTGTGCAATGGTGATTGAGTCCAAACAGTAGAAATCAATTATGTTACGCCTCATGTCCTGTGAATATTGACAGTTCTCTCTTAGAGCCCTTTCACACCAGCTCTATTTAGTTTGTTTGGATTAAACTTGAGTGCGTTTGCCCCATTTGGTGCGGTCCATTTGTGCAGGTGTGAATGCAGCAGTTGTACCCGGGTGCACACAAGAAGAGGACCGAACAAGTGGGTTGAAGACCTGGCGGAAAAGGTGGTTTTGATCCGCTTCCAAACAAACTCTGGTGCAGCTCGTTTGTGGTGAGAATGTGATTCGACCTCGGTCTGCGCTAGCTGCAGAGCGCACTGCGCATTTTTGGACTACTTCAGATCCCGTAGGCAGCTGCATGCATTATGGAATGATGAAGCATTTCCCCTGTCACAACCACATCAACATGCCAGCACGAGTAACACAGACAAATGTGGAGAATGAAACAATGTAATACCTGATGAGCAACACCAAAATCAACCATCACAGTTTTCTCTTCATTGTGAAATTACTCGTAGTGGGTGCCTTGTCTGCCTGTCTCTGTTTACATTCCTATAGTTTGCCCACATGGCAATTCTGACCAATCAGAGAGCAGTTCAGGATCTCTTCCCATCCCAGACACATCTTACCAATGAGTAAGGTTTTTTTTGTTTATTTTGTTTTCTTTTTGTAACATTATTTAGCAAATAAGTAAAGTGCAGCTGAATTTTGGTTCACATGAGAATGTTATCAACTGATTTGGACAAGAGCAAATAAATGTGAAGAGTGAGCCAGACCAGCTGAAAAAAACAAACAAACAAACTTGTCATTTTCACATTTGATGTGCACCAGGGAGGTGGACTAGAAGCGGACTGTTAAGTGTGTAAGTGCCCTTAATTGCAAAGAAAACTTGTAGTTGCGTAAAATTACACCACTGCAAAAAGAGAGGATTGGGCTTATAGAGTATTTGTGTCAGACATAAATAACTTTAATTTGTATTGTCACTAACTTGTGTGTCTTTTACTCATGATCACAAGCTTTTCAGAGACTCTCAAACACACTGATGAGGTTTTATAATGCACTGCGAATCAATGAGGCTCTTATGTATGCACGCTAGTCAATATGTACTGTCCAAGTATTGCTGCCTAAAGCTAACCAAACTGTGTCCGTTTCGTTAACCTTATGTTACAAGGCTTGGCAGGTGTCTTATATAGATGATAAAGGAAGCTTTGACATTTAACTTGTCTTTGGACTGATAGAAGCCAGAGCACCTGGAAGAAACCCATCCCTCACAGACACTGGAGGAGCTACAATGGCCCCCATCAGAGAGCAAATCTGAACCCAGAACCTTCTTGCTGTGAGGCCAAAGTACTAGCAAACACACACATATACTCTGGTGCAAACACACACATACACCCAGTATGAATGTGTCAGACAGGTGGGAATGTGTGTCTGGCAGCCACGAATTAGCTGGTAATGAGGCAATGACGGAAATGAAAGGTCAAGCTGTGAGAGCTGCCACAAACTTGTTAAAAGGTCAAACTTGACATTGAGGCATTTTCAGCATAAAATCGTTTCAAATTATTGATGAGGTACATATTCATGTAGGTGGGCATTGTGTGTGATTGTTTTGTATCTTGTTTTATTTCAATTTGATCATTTTTTTTCATTAATATCATCTTGTGTCAATCTAATTTAATTTGCTCAATAAATTTATCACACAGTTGATAAGAGATATAAACCAACAAATCAAATACAGTGCAAAGTTGTCAATATAAAACACATGCAAAGTGTTCTCTAACAACTTAATATGATGGATTTACTTTCCCTTCCACTGTTGCACAGTAAGATGTTGTCAAGACTTCACTCCTCAAATGAGAAGCTAAAATAGAAGAGATGGCTGGCAGCACCTTGGGCTCATCTTTCCACTGAGAACTGTGTCACTTGTGATGTAGATTACACTTATTAGCACTTACTGAAAAGAGATCTGCAGGTGGGAGTCTTGTGTATAGCTTCCCATTCAAATCCTTATCAGAGACACATTCAAACAGGTCAGCAGCGGATGTGCGTGCAGAGAAATCGTAAGTTTCCAAAGCCTCTTGAATTCTTTCATGGGGTTTCCAGTCCCAGATTCTTCCTGCCATGATGGATTCAGTGTATTAATAATAGACAGGGCCACTATTATTCTGGGATATCCAATTTAAAGTGATGAAAAAGTAATACACTGAAGCTTGAGTCAAATGAGAAATATGAGAAAAGAGATATAAAGGGGTTTCTTAGAATGGGGAGATGTGCACAATATCATATTAGTCCAGTGTAAATTACTCTTGTGCAATTTACTAAGTGCTCACAGTGTTGAAAGCCTTGGTTAGACTCCTGATACCAGATGCATAAAACTTTATAGATTCATGGCTGAAAAGCCTGTGTGTGCACAAAAGCAGAAAAAAATGCAATATGTGCCAGATTTTTAAAACTCTATGCACATAGTGTTCATTGTCACATATCTCAGTCATTGTGAAATCAGGCACACATACACAAGCGGAATGGTAACTCCCAAAACTCACCTAAATATGCTCTTTTGGAGTCAAACTATCTCTTCTCATAGCGCACATCTCTGCTGTAGTGAGCAAATTTGTGGTTTATTTTTGATAAGGTAGTGATTGCTTGGAGTATGCTGGTTTAGCTGGGGAGAGCTGAAAGTGCTGCATGTGCGATTTGAGACTAATATATTTGTAAACTTAAGACGAGTTTTCCTATTCGCACATTACGGCACAATTTGCACAAAAACATGTGCCCCCTTTAGCTGGAGAATTCAAGCCAAGTCACACTTGCACAAAGGTGGTAATTAACATGAAATCTGGAACTCAGCTGAGAAATGGCATAAAAAAAAAAAAAAAAAAGATTAAAAGCATTTCACACTCATGATGCGGCCACACAGGTGTGTTCACTTATTCTGTCTGATTTGGGCTCTTCCTCCACACAAACATACCCATGTCACACACGCATACACACGCACATGCACACAGGTATTTGCACTTACTCTGCCCAACAAGATTTCTGCTCAGGTTGAAGATGGTCACCTGACTCCTGCTATGTCTACAGGTACACTGGTATTTATCAGAGTGTAGCCTTTTCTTTGCATTTGGTGTTTTCGTCCACATCAAACACAGTTGTTGGTCTCTGCAAACTGAAAAGTCCTGACAGGGTAAAAATGTTCTTGTCCTGTCAGTTATTCAGTGTTTTGGAGACTCTTGTTGGTCACTAAGTGCAGTGTTTTGAGCAACAACATCCTTGTTCCTGTGAAAGAAAGTCAATCTAGGGAGAAGGTGCGTTCCAAATTGCACACTTTTGCTTTTGACTTGTAGTATATACTGCAGCTGCCCTCACAAAGTACATACTGTTGCATGCAGTATAGATACGACTGGCACATACTGCTCTGCCATGACAGTATGCCTTGAACTCTGACTCTGATGCTTCTATATCTGTCACAGCCTTAGTGTGAAAACTAAGAGTGGAAGTTGAGCAAGAATGCTTTCTAAGTCATTCTAAGGTAAACTTTGTTCAAATGTAACTTACTATTTGCACTCATTTATTCACCTGGTTTTGTGCAGCAATAGTATATTAATATATTAATTGTACATAGGAGTTGCAGGGTTAGGGTTAGAACTTACATTGTACTTGCACTTAAATGTGCTGTCATCTGTCATTGCGGCACTTCTCATTCTGTCAGTCGTCTGTCATCTGTCTCAGCTTTGTTTATATCGGAGCAACACAATGTGATGTGTGTGACATATTTATTGCACAGAGGAATGTAGGTCAGAATGGCCAGAAAATCGTGCTGGCTTGCATACTGCTAAATCCAAACCAGAAGTAGTTGAACATTCTACTTCTGGCATACTGCATTTCACATACTATGTACTGGGACATACTAAATCTTTTTCTGGCATACTAAAAAGTACAGTTATTGAAATGCAGGGAGGGAATCAGTTTAACGAGGAAGTCAGTCTGAGTTACCTGACTTCCTTGTGTGCTCCAGTGAAGCTTATGACTGGTTGTCCTCTGTCATCTGTCTCCCAGAGCCATTGAAAAGGTCTCATCTTCTCACATTTTCAATACAAGTAAAGCATCCGGCAAATAGCCTATGTCGTGGCTGTGGAGGGTCCTGTATAACTTGCTGGATAGGTGAAAGTGAAATGATTAGAAAAAAAATCTCTATATTTTTGTCTGCTAGGAAACATTGTTGTCTAATGTGTTTACTAAAGCAATTGTGCTAACCTTGCAAATGGAACTTTTTACATGCTAATGCATACATGAACAGTAACTCTTTCACTATTATTGCGAACAAGGCATCGAATGTGCTATGATGGTTACTACAAAGTCCAACACTGCAAACGTTGCAGTTAGCCTGCAGGTCAGCTGTAATTCAGGCCTCCAATTGGCCAATATGGCCTTCACGTTAGGATTATACTGCCAGCTTTTGTTTTTTTCATTTGGATAGAAATTTATTGAAAACAGTGATTGTTTTCTTTTGTTTGTTTGTTTTTTTAAGAGAACAAAGAAGAGAAGAAAAAAACATTTTACACAGGTGTAATAAAGCTAACAGAAAAATTTTGAGACACATAATTAACAGCTTGTGAAATGCTAATGGAAGCCCGCTCACCGTTTATGCTTGCAACCAGCGCTACTCTCTTTTTATGTCCCCTGCAAACTAAATTAGGTTCACGAATGAACTTTGATCCTAAAACTTTTAGGGCAACACAGTCAAAAAATCCTTAAAGTGATCTGGATAAAATTATAAGAGCTAGTGAGCCAACATGTGATGCCAACTGAGCAAACTTTCTACTAGTTATTGGGCCTTAAGTTGAGATTGTTTAGTCGAACACAATCTTTCTATTCAAAGCAGTCATTATATATTTTGTGTATGTTTGCATCATTTGGGTCTTGACTCCAGCTAATGGAAATAGCTGATGAAGTAAATGTCCATAGTGCCCAAATTAGTTTTGAAAGATGAAAAGGGGAGAAAGATAGGCTAAAGAGTAAGTGACCCCTTCCCTGAAAAGATGTAAATTGAGGTCTGAGAAATTAGCCAACAAGAGGGTGTCTCCTAACACATGTATTCAGCCCTGTCCCACACTGGGAGGATTAATTGAGCCTATTCATCACAATGACTGGATCAATTTACCCTTTGAGAACACCACCCCCTTTATACAAAATTAAGTGAATCAAATTTATGTTCTGTTTCCTCTCTCCTCCCTTTTCTGTCTTGTGCTCTCTTTCCTCTTATCTGTCTCTTCTCTCTCCACCTTTTCTATATTCCAAAAGCCTCGGGGGGGATAAGG
The DNA here is from genome assembly GCA_029783665.1 of Naso thynnoides. NCBI lineage: Eukaryota > Metazoa > Chordata > Actinopteri > Acanthuriformes > Acanthuridae > Naso > Naso thynnoides. Next base: position 19,071,698 of record JAQLOL010000006.1, on the reverse strand, counting down.
TACGAGGTAAAAAGAAAGGAACGCTCGCTGCCAGAGAGTGATGAGAAATCCACTCCATGCTAATGGAACACAAAGACAACTTCTCCCTAATTTTCAATCCAATTGCCTTGTGATTAATGCTTTATGGGGGGCATGTTCTTCAATATGGTCGTCACTCACTTTTATTAAATGACTAATTCTTTGCCAAAACAATCAGAGGCAGATTTGATGCCACTGTGATTGTTTTTCAAGTAGGAACTACAAAAGCTGATAATAGTTACTCTATTGTTAAAATTACAGATATTGTCTGAGGTGGACGGTGCATGTTGTATCAGCACACCCACATCATCGAAATTTCCTTCTGTGTGACTTTCCAGATAGGCAGCATGGGAAGCAATGATGGAAAACACTTAGATATTACAAGAAAACATTTTTTGCTAGTTGCTGCTCATGTCAAACATTCACAAGTGAGCATTTCTACAGATAACAACACACAAACAAACAGTAATGAAGTTTTTTTTCCTCCTGATGATTATGTGCTGTAATGTGTTGTGTTTTCTCTTCAGTGGTGCAATTGCATTATTGCTCAGTTGAAACTTGATTTGATTTGCCTTGTAATGAAATCTGATGTTTCTCATCAGGAAGCTCAAATATGTTGACGAGTAACTGGTGATAGGCTGCTGCAAGTGTGTCTGAATTTATTAGCATGACGATTTGCGCATGCATGGATTTTTTTTTGTATCTATTTTCTGGCATCACAGTGTGTACTTCTTTCTTACTTGGGTGTTTGTTAGCATTGTGTGACTTTGAGCTGTATAGATTTACCAACTTTCCCCCACACATATCTACACATTTGTGTCAATCCTTCCTGATATTACAAAAAAATTAAAAAACTTTATTATCATCATTATTTCAAACATACTTTAAACACCTCATCACATTGTGCGTTTTTGAAATTTGGATGCAGTTCAGTCAAAGAGTGATGCTCCTTACTTAGACATTTGAAGATTTTTTTCTTTTAACCTAAAGAGGTAAAAACATTGAACTTAGAGGTACACCATGCAGTTTCAGGGGAGGGGGATCTGTTTACATTTTCATAACCTGCAATTAGTGTACAAAACAGCATAACCCTTGAAATCACTGTTTCTTACATCATCATAAACCAAAACGAAATCATTTTGAGGCGCCATGAACCAAATGTAAGCCTTCTTTGAATGTTTGTAAACAAAATTGTGGACCCTATTATTGTAAACAACTACAGTGAAACAGAGACTTTTCAGGCAGATTTCTTGCTCAAACAGATTTCAAGGGTCCCAGTTTACCTCTTGACAGTTTATTTATTCAGTTATGAAAATATACCTTATAATTTTTTTTCCAGTTCTCTGAGTTTCACATTTCTCTACCAAAGCTGCATAGTGCACCTTTAACAATTACAGGCAGAACTGAAATGATTTTCACTATGACCTCCAGGGAAGGACCGCTGCTCTTATCTTTATCTTTTTAGATCTTATCTTTAATGCTGTCTGCACCTTGTTGCTAGATATGGGGATTAAGTAAGAAAACTTGGTTCTGTAGTTTGATTAAACTGATGCTTTAAGGACACTCAAGCTACACCCACACACACCATTGCATGCAACCATATTGCTTGTAATAGTGGGTAAATGTGTTTTTCTCTCTGCTGGCAACAACTGGAGACCAGCTCGGCCAGCTGCAGTAGAAAAGATGAAAGCAATGAGAACAAATAACTAAACAACAATGCATTACATCAAGAGGGAGCAGCCATAATGAGATGTTTACATGCCTTGGGGCTGCAGTGAATTGTCATTACATGGAGACAGCACATAATTCTTGGGTCAGGTTTAGGCTGAAAAAGTAACAAACAATATAAAGCTTGGCAAGACATTGTTGTGGCCTTAGGACAGAGTTTAACTAATTTGATTGGTAATTGTTGCTGCACTTTGCTGTAACTCATTTTCCCATCAGTTGACACCTCCCATTGAAATCTAAAGCCATTCTACTCTTAAAGTATGTCATTGTTTTAAAATGTGGCCAGTTTAGTTGTTTTCATGTATGATGGATGCATTCTAACGAAGGATATTGGCCACGCATTTACTTCTATAAATATTAAGTTAATTGTAAATTAAAGCGCATGGTTCATGCAGAACCTCCTCTTCCCTTCCTGTTTTCCAGTGTAATAATTTTAATTACATGATCCTCCACTTAAATAGAATAACCCCTGCAAGTTAAAAGGTCCCTCTGACTTAGTGACACCTTTGTGATGATTAGGCACCTGTCAGCATTTATGAACTCATCCATCACGCTGCTGTTAGATGGGCTTCAATTCATTCAGTGTAGACGGTTGTGACTGAAATGCGGGAAACTTCATGCATATTTCATTATCACAAGCTTTAACAGGACCGTGCACTGTAGCCCACAGCTCAACACATGCGTCTTCATCATGTAGAGCTCAAGCTCTTTATATCCGTTCTATGTGTCACTGCATTATAAATGTTCAGGCATTTAGTTGGCATCTGCAGTGTTAGTCGTTTAGGAACATTTATGATGATGTAAACAGAAATCTGCAAGGAATTAATTCTAATTAAATTGCTTCGACAGTAGAAACAACAATGTAAAATACATACAATGACATTTTATATTAAACTAAGAAGTTGTATTTCATAAAAATCGGCTGGGGAACACAAGCAGACCTTTACTGTCCGGTACCGAGGCAGGCAGGCTGTTGCGTGAAGGTACTTCTTGGCTGCATTGCAGATATAAAATTCATATTCTGTGGCCGAAGCTTGATCTTCCTTCTTCTCACTGCAACAGGGCCTGAACAGAATGTAATCATGGGAGAAACGGGGGATCAGTCTTCTGCTCTGCCTGCCACTCTCACTCTTTCTCTCTCTCTCTATTCCTAACTCTATCTGCAACAATTAAACATAATTATCTAATGTTTGATATTACTGAGGTCACCTAAAAGTGTTCATAAAAGTAGATAAATGTAAGACAGTTTCAGAGGCATAATTTTATTTTAATTTGAAGGGATAACTGCTGGTGTTGTCATAGGAGACTTCAAAGCAGCTGTCAAACATTTGTTCATAAGAACAGATAAGATATGAGAATAACACCTTGTGCAAATGATATTCTTCACTGTTTATTTCTTTTGAAATCTGTCTCCAGGTGTATGTGAATACTATCGTTTTTCAGATGTAGAAATCACAAGCCAGGAGTATTACAGGCTGAGGAAATAAACGTCTTCCACCTTGTCATCCTATGAAAATATCACCATCACTTGAGGTTGTTTCTGTCCTAGAGAGCACTCAGCAGTTGCTCAAACAAGCACTTATGCTTTTCAGCATGAGGGCTGAAATGAACTGGAGCCAGCTTTTCAATGAGGGAGGTTACAAAACTACCATAACTAGGCCCTGTTCCCACTAAGAGAATAAAAAACAATAAAATAAATTAATAAAAAGATGCCTGAAGGGCTAGGTGGTCGAGAGATCACCCAAGCAATCAAATGAGTATTTCAACAAGAGGGTGAGCCGGAGGACCGATGGGCCGACTGACTGACTGACAGCTGACTGATTGTCTGAGGGACTGATGTCCAGGCGAAGCTTTACCGGTTTTCGGCATACTAATCATGACATTGCACAGGCGGGGAGGGAGGATGGAGGAGTGAAAGAGGGTGAGAGAAATAGAAGCACCAATGGAAAAGCAGCAGGTGAGCGGAGGGAGCTGCATGAGGTTTCACTGGAGTGCAGTTCCACGTTGCTCCAGATAAGACTCAAACAGGAAATTGCAATATGGAGGCATAGTGTCTCAAGTGGAATACTAAGAGATTCTCTCTCTCTGTCTCTCTCTTCCTCCATAAGTCTTCAACAGAGGACGGTATGCTATTGAAATCCTTAATGTATTTGCTTTATGATTATTACATGGCACTAATAGTCTTATGAGACTGTGTAATTGCTTTAATCACGAGGACTTATTTTGTCTTTGTCTGCAAGAAATTGCATATGGTCATATAGATATTTAAAAAACTTAATGGTTAAAAAGTTAAGAAATCCTTCTTGTTATATATTTTTTTTACATATTTTTTGCTTTTTGCTGCTGTTTTTGAGGCTTCAGTGGACACATTCATTTTGAGCAGGTCTGCAGAGCAGCCAGCAGGGGGGAGTGCTGATCTCTGCTAAATCTGACAGAAAAGACTCCCACACAAAATCATGTATTAGTTTCATACCTCGCTTTGAGAAAGAACACTTACAACCACATCATACAGTGTGAGCCTTGAACTTTATGTTTTGTGTTTCTTGGTCAGTTCCACGAGCCACAGGTGAGAGTTTATTATCTCAAACTGTGACCAATGAACTTCACGTGAACTTCCTGCTGAACTTCTGACTAAATGCCTTTTTTCAAAACAGGCAAAAATTAAATGTACAAAATGTGTTCAAAATCAGTATATATTTTTTAAACCAAGCTCAATGCCACAGAGACAAATCTGTGATGTTGCAACCCTAATAGTGGTGACATGCTCAGAAAAACAAGTGAGGATGTGCATTATTATACAGTATATGTCCTAAAGATACAAGAGCAGCTAAATCTGCTTACAAACCAGAAATGTTGTTGTCTTGCTTAGTGCACTGAGACTGCACTCCGACCGTAGATTGTTTCATTTACTCAGCAATTGAATCAGAGAAGCAAACACACTCCATCTAGAGGCTCAGCTTGACTGCATTATTAATTTGTCTCTCTTCTAACTGTGGAGAAAGATAAGCCGGAATAAAAAAAACAACACTTGGATTTGAAAGAAAAAAAAAATTAACTTAAACTCAACATGAGTGGTTAATTGAGTACTATTTTTCAAAAACATAATAAAATACTGTCCTATATATTCTACTTTTCTGCCTAATGATTAACAGCCTGCTGCTTCTGTGACAAATACAACAATGCAAATATGCAACAGAGAAAATAAAAAGCGGCACCAACCTACAGTCTAGCAAACCATGCCATCTTGTTTTTGACCACTCCTGTTTTTAAGCACTGATGCAAACTGCTGGACTGGACCAGTGATAGTCAGTAGTAATGACAGTAATGATAGATACGAGAATGGCTCTCTGTCTCTTAACTCGCAAACCTCTATTTTCGAGGAAAATCATTTTGTTAATAAATTAGTAGAGGCAAAGGGGTGCATGCTCGGTTGGCCAAGAAGCTAAGTGAGGATAGGCAAGCAAGGACAGGGCTAAGTGTGGCTGTCTGAGCTGGCTGTTCAGTCACTAATTCTCCAGGTCAGAAGAGACAGAGGAGTGGAAGAGATGAGAAGGAGCAGTGCGAGGTCTGTTGAGAGCTGGTTGCTGTGACAGTCGATGGATAGCTGGGATTGAGGTCAGGGCCCTGTGTGCAAAGGGTCAAGGTGCTGCACACCAAACTGGGAAAACCAGTTGTGCTTTGGGTCTTGTCATGTTTAAGTAAGATAGAGCCTTCCCTCAAACTGTTGCCAGAAAATTGAAAGGAAACTATTTTTGAAATGGTCGTTTGATGGTCCAGATTTGCGTTTAATTTGACTGCAAAAACGTATCTCACCCAAACAATTAAAAACAGTCCCAGACGATTGTTTCTCCACCACCAGACCTGCTAATCGGTACTATGTAGTTTGGACCCATCTGTCAAACCTACACATGTACATGGCACTGGCAGATATTGAAAAATGATTGCTTACGATATCTCACTGTTTTGCACCAGGGGACGCTAAGAAGGTTGCAGAAACTTGGCGGTCAGCATTTGTGTGTGTGTGTGTGTGTGTGTGTGTGTGTGTGTGTGTGTGTGTGTAATGAATCAAAAAAACAAAAAACATCATTTGTGACAATAACATTTTAAAATATGCCTTTTTAGATATCAATCACTGCATATTGAAATCTATGTGTTTGTGTCCCACCAGAGGCTAATGCTATGCGGGGGTCCTTGGCATGGCAAAATTCAGGAACAAACCACAACCAATCTACTTGACACATGGCAGCATGGCTGAGGCTGCAAACTCACAATTGGTGACTCAAAAATAACAGCAAGGGGGTTCATCAAAAAAAAACCCTCTTAACACCACTTTATCAAAACAGATTATTGAAAAAACTGGATCAAGACCTTCTTACATTGGCCTCCTTATCCCTGCAGTAAGTTTTCTCCTTGCAGCTTCGAGCCTTTCATAATCTTTGAGGGTTGTTGAGTGTTAATAGGGCATGAAATGCTAAACTGATGATTTCAGCATTGCAAGGCCTGAAGCTTGTTGTCTTAACGAAGCACTAATGTCAGCACAAGCATGAACAAGTCTGATGGATAAACGACTGCAGCTAGCTAGCTAGCTAGCTAGCTAGCTAGATAGATAGATAGATAGACAGCTAGATAGATAACATTATTAACACACTGCCTATGAGCTAAAGTAAAGATATACTGAATATACTTCCAGTCACAACTTGGCACAATGTGTCTTCAGTTAGCATGTCTACCAGCAGTTACAATAACTTGTAGTCCGCAGAGGAAAAGGAAACGTTTTTTTAATTATCATCTAAACTGGTTGAAGCGTGAACTGCACAACATTGTGGCACAGACACTTTCTGGCTTACTGTGGGTTTGTGAACTGTTCACTGCATTCTTCATCCTGGTGTAATTCACCGTGCGGTGGATGGGGAGAACAATCCGTCTGTTTCCAAGGATCCATCAGAGTGACAAAGCGGAGGAAGCGGCATCAAGCGTGACACTAGTGTAGAGTAACTGGCAGCACACCCTAACGTGAAGACATTTCCTGACAAAATCCTCTTCTGGCTTTGAGAGCTTGAGGATCTTTTGTTAAAAGGCTGATACATAACTTTTTCCAATGAGAAACTATGTTCATATTATGCAGAAACAGAAATATGGAAAAACGAAACACTGCCAAATGTGGACTATGACAATGATAAGCGTGCTCATATTTAAATGAAGAGATTTAACTGTCCATTTGCATTCATATGGCATGATTAGAATAAAAAGGAGGGAAAGGAAATGAGTGATCAGTAACTTGACCAACTTTATGATGGTGAAACAGATTCCTACAGGATGATTTAACATTAACTGAGGCAACTATGGAAGCTTAGCGATGCTACTTTTTGCAGAGGTAGCTTAAGTATGTTATTTTTCATAATAAGAGCATGGTAAGCGCCATCAACATGTGATGTATGGACAGTACCTATATAGTGTGTAGCAGTAAAAGGGTGAGGATGCAGGGGCAGGATGGCCCAGGCAGGGGTCTATCATGTAGGTAAGATGATGGCACAGATCATTGCGATTGCTTGGAGCTCCCAACAGCCTAATTCAATGTCATCAAAGCAGGGAAAGTTATTGGCAGATGTTGCTGGTAAAAGCAGCTTTAGAATGTGTCATATCATGCCAGAATCCTCATGTAAAGGTTTAGATTTCTGGAAAAAATGCTCCAGTGTTTCCTCTTCAAACCACAGTGGCATTCTTTTTTTTTCACCTTGTTCACATCCAGAGTTTGATATATACTGAACAAGAACAGCCTGTCTTTCTTGTTATTTTGGTATTCCTGCTTACAGTCCGCGTGGATTACCGATCACTCGTAGGATGACTGCTGCAGCTTCACATCGAGTCCCTTTGCGGAGGTGGGGATTAAAGGCCCCTTGGCCTGATGTCTTTTTTCTTACCAGTCCTACTGAACTTGTTCCCATCTAGAGGGCCTGGATGTTGTTGGAGTAACCTTGTTGCTTGCCAGATCTGAGCTGAAGAGGCTCTATAGTGCGAGCAGAAGGTTGTATCATCCAGTTCACTGTCAACCCAGTGGGAGAATTACAGGGGTTCTGGTGAGACTCAGCTGGAGACTAAAATCCAAAATGGCTCAGCATCACTTTCTCAAAGGGGGTTGATTTGGTGGAAACAAACTTGTGAAAGGGCTTATTTGTAATAGTTCTTTTTAAAAACGCTTGGGGGTTAGGATTTGTAGGATATCCACCTCAAAATTTCCCTTTGGCCTCTCATCCCTCTCAGGTGCTGAACAGCGCTGAAGCCTTACGTCATTGTTCGTGTATTCAGTTATTTCACCAGAGCACCTTTTCTCCAGACATGTCGAACCACTTGGTGCAGATTTCAGGATGTCAATCATGAAATTGTTCATTTCTTAATTGTTCATTTGTATTTTCTTTACATTTATTTATGTTGTCATTAGTAAATGTAAGGCAATTTACAGTCACATTTATTTACTGTTTTTTAACAATATTTTCATTCATTTTATTGCTGTTCTGCCATCTTTAATTGGGCACCATCAATTAACAATGGCATTTATTTACTTGTATGTTAGTACCTGTTGGTTGTGTGTATGCATGTGTGTGTGTTTCACATATCTTTCTTTAGTTTGTTTAACAAAATTTCATTGACTGCTTATGTAAGTTTTTGTGTATGAAATATTACAGTAACTATATACAAGCAAGAACTCTGCTGCAACTTTCAGATTGAAACTAAACTAATTAATGTTTTTTTTTTCTTTTTTTCCTTTTTTCCTTTTTCCCCCTTCAAAATTAATTAAATCTATATTTATTTACTCTCTCTCTTGGTCAAGTTTTTTGCTTGAGTAATTTAATCGTAATGGCAATCATGTACGTTTCCTCTCTGATTAGCAGGGTTCCATTAGATCCCTATAGTAGTTGTAATGTTGATATACCATGATACACCAGCTATAAATAAATGTCTTTTTGCTATGGCAGTGCAGAACATCTCTGTGCCTGCCATGCCATCTACATGTAAAGCAAGATGCAACATAGATGTCAGCTAAGTGAATGATGTAGTAGACTGCATTTATTATAGGCCAATGTTCAATGCAGAAAGCCAACTTTAAGGCTTGGTTTGGGTTCAATGTCTTGCTCAAGGGCACTTTAACATGTGGGCAGGAGGAGCCTGGGAACGAACCACCAACCTTGCAATTAATGGACGACTGCTACACCTCATGAGCCTCAACAGCTGCACGTTTTGTCTCATGCTCCGCATAGCGAGAAGGATAAATAACCTTGCCAGGGGGCATTGCTGTCACCACGGACGGGGTTTCGTTGGAGCAATGCAAATTTGGCTCGGTGTGTCTGCCCTGAAGTGATGGGACAGAGAAGGCCTCCTCGGTGCCCTGATCTCTCCATACGACTTGTTGGCCTCCATCTCAGTTTTCTACACAAAGCTTTCAGTGGCTCACGAGAGAACAGGCAAGACTGCTTTGACATTCAGGCCCCCAGTACACAAAGGTATGACACACACAGTATCAGCCATCTGTACCTTAATGTGACTGTGCATGTGCTATTTATGTCATCTCAAGAGTACAACAGCAGTGATCTGGTGCTGCTGTACTGAGGTTAAACTCAGTTTAACTTGCTCTGTTAATTAAGGATGGGACTCACCAGCCTGGGCTTATTTCGAGGTTGTCAGGTATCAAGGTACCCTTGAGCATCTGGATGAGCTGCACCAGGCTTTCAAGTGGCTCCAATTAAACCCATTCCTGGCAATATTAATTGCTCATATCACCTGTATTACTTGACAAATTATAAAGAGCAATGGGACTTTCACTAAAGAGACCCAGGTTTGTGTCCCATGTGAAATCAACAACCTTTCTTTAAATGTAAGTTCAGTCAGCCCCACTTAAGTCAAAAGAATATATTTTCTTTACATTTGCAACAAGTTTAATTTGGCAGTATGGCTTTGTTCTGGAAGCTTCCTGCCCTTCTAGGAGCATGCATTAAAAGCCTAAGGCAGGGAGAGCAGCAGAAAACCCCCATGGGACACAGAACGGAGCTGACATCAGTGACAACAAAATGACATTGACTAAGTCAGACCCATAATGAAAGGAGGAATTGGGGTGGAGGTGGGTTGTAAAGTGGCTCGCAGAGGAATTGGTAAGAATAGGCCAGAGCAGTTTAAATAAGGCGCCTTTGATCAATCTAGCAAATTTCACGGATGGCAGGTGATCAGCTGATGATCGGCTGATTGCTGCAGAAGCTTACCTTGACTTCATGACCTGTCTGAACAACCGCTATATGCTCAATTTGGTGCCTAAATCTAATCAACCTCTGACCTTTTCACAATGTCAATTGTGTCAGAAAGGCTCATCCAAATTGATTGTTTTTTAAATTTACAGTGTGCAAGACTCAGGGGGATCTATAAGTAAAATGACAGAAATTTAACACAATATCAATAATTATCTTAGGGCAGCAAGGTGGCTCCCTGGTTAGCACTGTTGCCTCATAGCAAGAAGGTCCTTGGTGTGGAGATTTCATGTTCTCCCTGTGTCTGAGTGGGTTCCCTCTGGGTACTCTGGTTTCCTATACAGTCCAACGGCACGCAGGTTAAGTTAACTGATGACTCTAAATTGCCTGTGGGTGTGAATGTGAGCATGAATGGTTGTTTGTCTCTACATGTCAGTCCTGTGATGAACTGTCAACTTGTTCAGGGTTATATCTACAGAGGTACTGTGGTCTGTCCTCTTCCACAGAGTCCACCAAGTTGAACTGCCACGTTTTTACAGAAGCTGAAATCAGGCAAACCAAACTCTGATGCCACTACATCTGAAACGCTGGACATTTCAATCAAACCAAGTAGTTTTTGTGCTTTAACATAACTACACTGTGAGCATTTCACAAATGTGACAATTTCATTTTATGCAGCCATGTCAAAAAGCTCAGCATGTCCCACAGAGGTGATAAAGGTTATAAATTTCAACTTTGTTATTGTACTGACCACAAAGGACAGGCTCGTTTGATCATCATTATGCCTGTTTTAAGAGGCTGAAGGGATGTTTTAATTCAAAGTACATCATATGTTGTCACTAGCTGATATATACTGTAGCTGTATCTTTATTTTACAAGGCAAAAGTTTAAGTTGCAACAGCCAGTTTAAGCAGTTACATGCAAGACTTCTAAACGATACTGCAGATACAAGATGCTAACAGATAAAGAAGTGATGGCAATACAGTATTATATACTTAGAATGAAACCTTATGGCATACAGAAGACCTGCTGTCTGCTTAATCTTGTCTCAAGAGTTCTCGTTTATCAGGGTAGATATTGTGCTACGTTGTGCACATGAAAACTGCAAAAGATTTACTTGTATCGGCCTACATGATATTTTAAAAGCAATTAGCTGACAGCATGGGGTTCACTGTTTTCCTCATCATGATAGTGATATTAGCTGCAGCTCAAAATGAGTGAACCTGTGATTACAGAAACTAGGGTAACCATGCTGTGTTCATTCTGGAAAATTTCCTAACTCTCTGCTTTGTTTAAAGCCTGAAACACTATAATAAAAGGAAACCAGTTTAGTTCTCTCCTAACCCCCCCCCCCCAAAAAAAAACAAAAAAAAACAAAACAAAAAACCAAAAACCCCAAAAAACAAAACAAAACAAAACAAAACAACGGCACACTTTAATTTATTAATAATTGCAGTGTTGTTCTGATTAGCAAGTGGTGTAGCAGGAACCCTGGAAAGCATCATTTCTAATTCAGAACACAGTCTTCATCAAATAATTTCATTACGCAGTGTTCAGTGGCACTGCTGTGATTCAAAACATCCCAAGTATTGTTGATTTCAAATGGATAGCATGAAGTAATATTGTGTACAGGAACACGATAGCTGAGTCCCAGTTAGGGGCCGCATCCTCTGAAGGGTGTATTTGTAGACCAGTTGACCCTTTGCTAAGCCATGCCCCCTTGGTCACTGTTGCTATGTCTGTCATGCTTTTAGAGAACATAGAGCTCACACTGTCGCTAACTGCACTCCCTTGCAAAATACTGTCTAATTAAAAAAAAAGAAAAAAAGAAAAGAAGCAAATTCAGACAGAAGCATGCATTTGAATTATAAATGCAGGATGTCAAACTGGCTCAGCAGTGAAAACAAGTTAAAGTTATGAATATAAAGATACATGCTTAAGCCTACAGATCACATTGCCACTGCTTAACCTGTGTTTCACTTCATTCATAAAACAAGCAAGGACCTTTGTTATGATTTAGGACCCATTTAGGACCAGGGGAGGACAGATCTCTTCATAAGTTAACGTTAAAAGTAAAACTGAGCTTTTTTGGGGGGATTGAGTCCAAGTTAAACGCTGCAAACTGTTGAGAGCTCCTGCCACAGACTTAAGCTTAGGTGGCTAGGCTTGCAAGGGTTCTTGAAAACTATAAGTAACTCATATCAACTAAGAATAAACGTACCATGGCTTCAGTGTTTATTTAAAGGTTACCAAAGCAAGCAAGCACTTAACATTAGCTGTGCTTGTTAAACTGTGAGGGGTTAAACTGAGTATGAGGACACCCAAACACTTTTGCTCAGAGCATAATGTTACTTTTTGGCCTGTTTGTGTTCAAGGGCGAAGCTTAGTGAAGGGTCAGTTGCATCAAAGTGATGCAAGAAAGGCTCTCCCATTTTGTCCGCCCTCTCAAATGTGGCCCACAAATCCCCCATTGTGAAGGATCCAACTTTTTTTCTTTTTTTTTAAAGCGAACATAACAGATGAAGCAACGGCAGTTGGGGTATTGTGTTTTTAAATGCTGAAAAGAACTGAAAGAACAAAATAAAATTTGGGGTTCCTTCTTTACTCAATTAACAGCAGACTTCAGGGGCTGCTTCTTCTGGATATTGCAGCCCCTGAAATGGGACACAGCTACAGTGTGTTTCCATGACTGCTCAAAACAAACAAACAATCAATCAAACAAAAATACCATGTAAACACCCTTCATAGACATGTAAAACCCATGTCTTCTGCAGAAACAAAAACAAAGAGGTCCTTATTAGACTGAAGATTATAGCTGCAGGCTTCCAAATAGGTGAGGAGTGATTTAAATGTATTACTTGTTGCAAAGTGATTTGATACCATCACACATTTTCTGAACTGCTCAACTGTGAACAGCACGTCACGGGCATACAGGCAGGCTGCTGAATAATTATGTGATATTATATGGGAATGGAACTGCAAACAGCTAAATAACAAACAACCAAAAAAAAAAGACACATGCCTCATGCGATTGCACTAGCAGAATGTTAATAACTCAAATTTCTTTTAAAAGTGAGTGCAAAGTAAAAGTAATTTGAGCAGGATTGCGACAAATATCATCATGTCAACATCTGTCACTTGCAAATTATGGGTAGGAACAAAATGGCTTTCCAGTTTAAGAAACAGCAAATCAAATGTCCTGATGTGATTAAACACCTCTAAAAGCAAAGACACAATTCACCTTTGGTATTTTGGAGGTGTGCAACACGAGTAAAGATTACAGCTTTTATATGTAACAAGCATTGTTACGTAGCACTCACAAGCACTAAAAACTGAGGTTATAGCAATTAGGTGACATAATCAAAACAAGCACAGAGACAGAGAGTGCTGAATTGACTGGTTTCCACTCAAATGCTGTCGGATTAATCTTAACACTTGTTTTGTTGCAGCACATGTTCCATAAATATATCTGTTTGTCTTTGTTCTGTTTGAATAGAAAAGTTAATAAGGTTTTCTAAACTGAAAAGTCTATTTCTGTAGCTTCAGAGCTTCATATACGGACATCTATACACCGGCCCTTATCAGTTTGCTTTGCCATAATGTCTTTGATGCGGACTGTTAGTCAAGCAACGACATTTTTTTCATTAGCAAGCAAAGCACATAACAGATAAATCCACAGACATGTATGGGAATAAAGGGAATCTTGCAGGGAGTGTACAAGGCAGATAATTAAAACTGATGCTTTTCATTATAAACTCATTTTGAAAGAAGACACACTTACAGTTATGGCCACTAGCGTGTCCCTGGGTTACAAATGGCATCAGAGATAGAACAGGCTCTCTGAGCTGCGATCACCTGTGTTTAGTCACCGTTACTGAAATGTGCTTTTAATTTGTAAAATACTGTACTTACCTCTGGGGGTAAGCACAGCCATTTAGCCAACTAATTAAAAAACTGCCTTTAATATACTAGCATCTGATGAATGTGGTGGCTAGAAGTATTTTCTCCAAGTCTAAGGTTTGCAATACAGCATCAGCTACATTTGAATGTCTTTTATTTTGAAATCTAGGACAGGCGTGAGCTATTCTGTCAAGAGGTCAAGTGGTCCATCACCAAAACGTAAAATGAGTGAACTTCTAGTGCTTTTACAACTGAGAGACACCGCTGTAAAGTATTCTATAAAAAGGAATGATGATTTCACTTTAACTTGACTTGGTGAGTAAAAGACACCAAAATAAGAGACTGAAGCTTCCAAAGGTGGATGAGTACAATATGTGTGAGAAGTTTCTGCTACACCTCAAGAATTGATATTGATTATTGAAAGCTTTCTCACTCTTCCCTGTATTAACTTCTGTCAGTTTTGGGCCTACAGGTCCTTTGACAGTTTGTCAGGTTTACTATTGAAGTCAGATTTTAACATGGACACATGGATTTTACAATACATCTCCATAATATAGCAAACCTCCTCAGCCATTTTGTAAAAAAATGAACCCCCTCTCACAAACAGTGCAGGTGCTTTTGCCTTCCACTATCAGACAATGTGACAATTAGAAGAAAAATCCAGTATTTGGGTGAACGCAGCTGCATTAATTCACACTCAACTTTGGAGCCACAGTTGTCTGTATTTTAAATTTCTTTTGAATTATCCTTTATGTTTTGTCTGTTTGGCACAATTTCCTGTAACCTGTGATCGGCCTGTCTCATTAGATTTTTTTAATTTTAAAGCGATGCTGTGATTGAAAGCAAGGCGGCATCATTTCTCTTCTTTCTCTTTGGCTGCTGCGTGCTTGCAACATGACTGCCTAGAACAATTACCTCCAGCAGTGTCCTGTCACTTGGAATAAAAGCTCAGTTCAGTGAGTTGCATGGTTTAAGATTTAATTACTCTTAGAGGAAGGTATGAACAGAGTATTAGTGTGGGGTTGTGTGTGTGTGTGTGTGTGTGTTTGTGTTATCCCACCGATTGCATTCATATGCACCATAAGGGTTTAAAGTTATAGTAACTGTAGGAACATTTACCATACACTTAAGCAGCTTGCAGACCTCTGAAGAATAAAAAATTAGAGTTTAGGAATTAAATTATCTTACTTTTCAGCCTCCTCTACTGGAGAGCACTCAAGGTTGCACTCACTCTGATTCCACTGACTTACTTTCTCATACTGATTCAAGAACCATAAAGCTGTCTCTTGGAGTCATAAGGAGCCATGGTGGCAAACAGCAGCGAGGTCACTAAAGCAGCTTAGCATTGCTAGAAACTGTTGAGTACATTGGTGCATATGAACCAAACACTATACATCACAAGAGGGGCCTGACAACAAAACCCTGGAGGCTCAAAATCTCTCAACAAACTACTGTTATTGAGTTTTCAAGTGCTGTCATCCATATAATTTCTCCTCTGTTTTTGAGCCACGCAGGCTTTACTTTAATACACGGTCCCGTGAAGTGTATAATCCAAAGTCATAATGCCCTGTGTGTGGTGAAATAAATACATATTATGGATTAAACAGAGCTTTTGTTCTCACTGCTTTCAGTTACTCTTATAACCAGGATCGAATACATGACTTTGCTTAAAACTGTATCAGTTTAGTTTTATCTGAAACGTTTAATAAGAGGCTTAAAATCTTTTTAAAAAATCCTTAAAACCCATAAAGTGCACTAAGGAGTAAGTAAGAAAAATCTCAGTTCTTTAATTCATTCACCCGTGTGCCATGTCCATCCACACACCTGTTTCCAATGATCATCAGCCCTGTAGTCCTCTCAGCTCTCCACACCTGCATCTTGTTTAATAATCAGCCTTAGACTGTGTATCAGTTCTCTATTTGTTCTTTGTTAAATTCTCTGCTTTAGTTTATTTGTTAGTTTATTAACAGCCACACTTTTAAAAATTTTTTGCAGTACGTATTAAACATATTTGCAACATCAATGTTAACAACTAAAATTCAGGATCAAAATAGGATGTACCCTATAAAAAATGTCTTTTCAGATCTTTAACTCCATTAATAATTATAGATCAGCTTGACATTTCAAATATTTAGTATTTCCAAAACACATCTATACTTGAAGCAACACTATGTAACTTTGACCATGACCCGTGGCTTTGAGAAATGAAACTAATCGATGCACATTAATATATCGCACAAAACAGCAGTTTTAGTGAAACTGGGTCATATTTTCCAGAGAAAATATCTTCTAGTTTTCCCTCTGATGTCCTGTGACTGCTCTGTCTGTCTGCAGCCTTTTATTTAGCGAAGCTGTCCCCAACTCCTCCCTGGTTCTGCTGCTGCAGCTTCAGTCTACAGGCAGCCTACATGTTGCCTTCAGGAACCTCTGTGAATCACAGAGTTGAGGCAGAGCAGCTGAAGGACTACAGAGGGAAAACCAGAGGACATTTTCTCTGTAAAATATGACCCAACTTTACTAAAATTGCTGTTTTGTGCTACATATTAACGTGCATCGATGAGTTTCTATTTTTAAAGCCACGGGTTGTGGTCAAAGTTCCATAGTGTTGCTTTAAGATTATAAAAAGTAATTATCAACCACTGTGGCTCATGATCACCTAAAATGCAGCTTTATCACAAAGCAACAAAGAAAAAAAGGTTGTAACACTGAAGCATATTTTGATTTCCATTGGACTGGAACCTTGTACCATCTGAGAGCGATTTTTTTTTTTTTTTTTAAGATTTTTTTGGGGGCCTTTTGTGCTTTTATTAGGACAGGACAGCTGAAGAGT
>JAQLOL010000006.1:19007613-19027393 GCA_029783665.1 Naso thynnoides | reverse complement strand
CATAAGACATCGACAATATACGTATTAAATGGATGGCTGGAACCATACAAATAATATATTACATTTGTATGGTGCCAGCCACTCTGTGGTGTGATTTATTTTTAAATTAAACATTAAACACCATAATGTCAGTAAATGGAGCCTAAGTAGACATCTGTAGTGGGGACAAATATAGGAAATTAATACTATTTCGATGTTAGTATGTGCATGTGTTGGTATTTCAAGCCACTATGCTACAGTGACTGGCATATCCCCAAATACAGCATGCCATTCTTGCATAAGTCAGTGCCCCTCTTGGGCTCCCACAATTAAAAATGCCTGGACACACCCCTGAAATACTTGTGCCAAAGATTTGTAATGGAGGCAGGATACCTTCAATAAACAAACTCTATTCCAAACATCAGAGCTCTGAACAGTGAACAGTCAGGCCTGCATCCCTTGCTGCAGTCATACATTCAGACTCATGCATTCAGATCACTCAGGCTCTGACATACCCCTGCTCCAATGTGATCAGATGCAATCAGGACAACTACGCTCACCTGCTCTTCTCTGTTTCCCTCCTGTGTGATTGCCTAATGCGCTGCACCTGTGTCTCATTGTCTCCCTGGTCTTAGTATTTATTGTGTGTGTGTTTTTGGTTTTGTTTCCTGTTATATTTTGTTACACGTTTGCCTGCTTTAGCTAGTTATATTCAGTATTTTGGATTTTTGTACTTTTGTTAAAGCTTGCCTTTTGTTTAATCATATTTTCTGTCTTTGAGTCTGCATTTTGGGTCCTCCTTTCATTAAATACATGACAGTAAACACTTAAGTTGTTAAATAATGGACCTACTTCTGTTTGAAAAACTATGCAATTACACCATTTCACCGGTACAAGTCTTCAAAAAAAGTTTTAATATTGCAGCATGTTGGAGAACATGTATGCTGAAAAATGGAGTGGGAGATCAAAAGGTGGATCAGGGCAGTGTCTGCAGTGACGCGGATGTTGAACTAGTCAGTTGTGGTAAAGAGAGCTGAGCTGGAAGCTCTCAATTTACCGGCCGATTTACCTTCCGACCCTCACCTATGGTCATGAGCTTTGGGTAATTACTGAAAGAACAAGATCACGAATACAAGTGGCCAAAATTAGTTTCCTCTGCAGGGTGCTTGGGCTCAGCCTTAGAGATGATGGTGAGGAGCTCAGACATCCGCAAAGCACTCAGAGTAGAGCTGCTACTCCTCTGCATCGAGACAAGCCAGTTGAGGTGGTTCAGGCATCTGGTTAGGATGCCTCCCGGACGTCTCCCTGGGGAGGTGTTTCGGGCATGTCCATCTGGGTGGAGCCCCTGTGGCAGACTCAGGACATGTTGGAGAGGTTATATCTCTCGACTGGCCTGGGAACGCTTCGGTATACCCCCGGGTGAACTGGTGGAAGTAGCTGGAGAGAGGAGTGTCTGGGTTTCCTTGCTAAGACTGCTGTCCCTGCAACCAGGACCTGGATAAGAGGAAGAAGACAAGATGAGACAAGATGATTTGCTGATACAGATATATCTGCGATAGGTCAATACTTGGATATTATCAGCCAACAGATATATTGCTCAGCCCTTATAGTTAACCAGTGTTATACTGCTGACAGCTGGCTTGCGGACTGCTAAAGCCCAATTTATGCTTCATAAGCTATAAGCAATAAGACTGCTGGCTTTTTGGGCTTTTTGACGTCATCGCAGCAGGCTTAAACCCCCTCGTGACGGTTTAAACAAGGTTTAAGACACTGGTCCTACGAGCCTCGCAAAAGTTTGGGCACATACAATGTCATCAGTGGCTTATAGCTTTAATTGGCTGACTGGCTGGTGTGAGTGCATGTGACGAGACAACAGGCGGGAAGTGCCCATAATTGTAGTCCTGTACTCTACCTTCTTGCAGGCTGGCTCTCGCTCCCTGTTCTCCTCTGCGTTGCGCTGCTGCTAGCCACTTATTAACACGTTTATTTATTATTTATCTATTTATTTGATCATCTGTTTATTTATTTATTTAATCATCTATTTATTTATTTCATCTATTTATTTTTATCAAAATTAGTGGTTTTAAAGAAATTTGCAGAGGAGGTGAGGAGGTGAGGAGGTATCCTCGGCGCACGCTTGCCTGAGCTTGAGGATCATAAATGCACAGGACCTTGTAAGACACAAGCTTAAGTCAAAAAAAAGCCAGCAGTCTTACTGCTTATAGCTTATGAAGCATAAATTGGGCTGAAGTCTTGAAGAGGCTTAACAAGCCAACTGCCCATGCTATAACAAGACCATAAAACAAAGATGGCTGCAAATTTTTAAAGTCTCAATCAGTACAAGTGGCCACTTTGAGACAATGCTTTCACATTGTCATTTGATATACTGTCATTATAACATTATCTTCGATAAATTTAGGATGATGCAGGCAGGCAGAGATTGATCCATGCAGGCCACAGGAGCTTCCTATTCTTAACGTTCAATAGGAAACCGTTTATTCAAAATATAAGGGAAAGTTATTTAATTTCTCCCATGTATTTTTATTGGTGATGTTTAGTTGTGTAGACATGTTGTACTTGTTTCTGATGAAAATTTTGACTTTTAAGTTACTTCACTTTGTTAACAGAGACTGTGTCGTACATAAAAATACCATACAAGTGTTTTGTATTTTTATATTCCTTTTTCTCCTTATTGAGTATTTTCCACACATTTTAACAGCAGTTTGATTGGCGGTCTGCTATTCTCTGGATTTATATGGACTGCAGTTTCCTGAAAGTAGTTCTCCTTTTGTACACTTTTGTCCAGAAGACACTTTTGTAGTATTGTACATGAGACAAATTTTAATAATTTTGTTTTTTGCTGTGCTTTATTGGCAATTATTGATAAATACTGATAACAATGAGATAAAAATGAGAATAGATGTGAATTAAAAAATTGTCAAAAAAAAATTGGAAGCCTTTAACCTCATTACTCAAAGTTGTTTTTTTTTTTTTTTTAATCTCCTTGCTTTTATTTTGAGGCTTAAACTTGTTACTAAATACTTTGATTTACACAACAGCATGGTTGTGCTACCTTTTATCTTCTCTTTCCCAGAACAGTGATCAGTGCATACTGAACCAGTACATTTCTAGCATGTGAATCGGATGAAAAAGAAAATAACTATTTAATTACTTTAACTCGAATTGTGTTCACTTGACTTCTTATTTAGATTTATATCAAAGGGAAAAAAGTATAGAAACTGTATGAACCCATTAAAATCTGTTTTGTTTTGTCCTGTTAATATACTGAAACAAAGAAAGGGCCGTGTTCATTCTGGTGAGAAACATCAGAATTGCTACCCCTTTTCAATAAACCTTCATTAAATAATTGTCATATTGTCATCACCATTGTCAACATCACAGTCTGTGATCTTTCGGAAAATAGATTGAGGCCAGATAATAGAAATGCTGGCTGTAGACTGTAGATGAAGGACCTCATGAAAAATGTGGACAGTAGCCTTGGTCTCATAATTCAGCTCAAGCAGGTGTGCAGCCATTATGAATTCCTCATTATGACAAATAGAAGCACACTTTAAAGTGGAGCACCAGTGCACAATTATACATTAGCAGGAAAAAATAGCTCCCCGATGGCTTTATGTAACCAAAGTGCATCTCGTAGAGGCGTGTGTGTGTGAGAGAGAGAGAGAAAGAGAGAACCAGAGAGAAAAAGAGCTGGATTTTGTTCTCTGTACAAACAGAACAACAGAATGATGTTAAAGTCCTCAGAATTGTTTTCTGCATGAAGGCACCTTATACAAGACATTGATTGTATATCATCAGTCCTGTCCTCTGGTCTTTCCTCTTCTCTTTTTCTATTTTCTCTGCTTCTTTCCGACATTTTCATTTTCCTCTGCCATTCTGCTCATCTTTACTCCCTTTTCCTTTCCCATTTTCCTGTCCTCTTAACTACATTTATTTTTCTTTTTTGTTTCCCTCTCCTATCCTCTCCTTTCCTCTTGTACCCATTCTCACTTCTCTTTCCTTCCCTTATCCTCCCCCGTCTATTTCTTCTTTCTTTCACCTTCTTCCACACTCATTTCTTTTTCTTGATATGTCTTCTCTCAAATCCTTTTTTTTCCCATTTCCCCTTTGTATCACATTTTCCTCCAATTCTTTGCTTCCTGTTTTTTTTTCTTTTTTTCTTTCTCCATTTCTTTTTTCTGTGTCACTTCATCTTCGCTCTTTCTTTTCTCCTTGGTATTTCTTCATTTCTTTTTCCTCTTTTCTGCTCTCCCTGATTCCTTCCTATTTTCCCCTCTCCTCATGTCTTCTTCTGTGCCTTTGTTTTGCTCATACTCTGTTATATCTCTTTTTTCTTTCTTTCCTGTATCTTCTTCTCTTTTCCTCTTCTTCACCCATGTTCTTCCAAGCCTTCTTTCTTCATCTCCTCTCTTTCCTTTCATCATGAATTTCTCCTCTCTCCTTTTCTTTGCTATGCTCTTATTTCTCCCTCCCTTCAACATCTGTTGTTCTTATCCTTTTTTTTTAATTTCCTTTCTACTATTTTGCTGTCTTCTCTTTCTTCTCTCCTGTTCATTTTCTCTCTTTTTCTCTCCTCTTCCCACCCTCAACCCCCTTCTCACCATAGTAGAGTAAGTGGCCCATATAAACCTGCCTGCAGCCTCCTGGGGTGCTGCTGGTGCATTAGGATTTGGCTGATGGTTTCTGCCTTTTCTCTCTTTTTTCAGCCTCCTAATCTCAATTCCAGCAGAAAACTCGCTTTACTCCCCATGGATGCTCACTTTAAAGTCTTGGGGAGGCAAAGTCCAGAAAAACAGTCCTTTTCAGCTTCTTAAAGACAGTCCGGTTTTTGCTCATCCTGCCTTGGAGGGAATAAAAATATGTTTTAACAATTTCTTTTTCATTCTTATGTTTCATCTTTTCAGGGTGATCTGATCAGAACCATTCTATGACAGCAGAAACTTTAGAGAGTTTTCCTGCAGTGTTACTAGCAGGCAGGGTTACGTGTGTGTAGGCTGGTTCTGTTGGAGTTGGGGAAATATCAGCAGCACAATAACATTACAGGGGCTGCAACTGCAGATCTGTTCAAGTGGAGAGTATGAAAGTTGTGTGTCCACAGGCCAGGGGCCAACTGGGGCCAAAAATGCCTGGGACTTTTTTACCTAGACCAGCCCACCGCAACCAACTTGCAGATACTTACACCACCACCGCCCCATCGACATACATACGAACACCAGCCTTTAATACCATCACTTATAAGCATGACTAAAGGATACTCCAAGCTACTGTAACTCTAATGCGGAGCTATTTTAATAGCAAGTAAAAGGTTGGTCACCAGCAGGCCACCACTGTGAATATACCATAACAGATTTGTAGTTCAATCAGGATTGACTAATAAAAGAGAGAATGACAGGTTTGGAATAAGATTGAGTTTATTGTGCTCAGAAAAGTAATCTTTGGCTCTTAGACCCCACAGGAGGATCATCTAGGAAGTGGCTTGATGGTTTGGATGCTTCCTGTGATAAGAGAACTTCCCCCGGAGCCTAGACACTGGTGGTGGAGAAGGGAGATGATGCTTCATGAGGTAGTACTTCAGAAGAAGCTTGATTGAAGATGGCCAGTTTCTTGATTGAGGTGGTGGAGGGATGGAGGTGGGCTTTGCGAATTTTTCAGGTTGAATGACAGCTGAATCACAGCAGAGAGAGAGAGAGCACTTTTAAATTCGATGACTAACGACTGATTGGATGAAAAGAGGAAGGGTGGCAGATTGTGATTTGGTGAGGAGAATGATGAGTAGTGCAGTGTAATGATAGCGGGAAATGCATAATGACTTAGTGGGCATGCGCAAAGAGATTGTCTTCCTGACTGAACTTCCGCTAAGCTTCATATAAGGTCTGACTTATGAGCCAATAGTATAACAGTGTTTGTACCATGAGGTATCTCTGCATTGTGAGTCAACAAGGGTGGTAGGGAAGGTTTGAAGTTGTCCATAGGACCTTTAATTATGTTGAACTGGCATCCTTTTTACAATGACTTTTTGATGTTGACAGAACATTTCAGGGCATCCACTTTACATTATGCATCACAGGGTGCTCTGGCTCATAAAGAGAATATATTGTAAGTTTGGGAGTCAGCTGCCAACGGCTTAATATAACTTTGAAAAATATACATAGCCAAATTCATTGTCACACAACATTTTTACAACTGTTTAAAGCATTGACTCCTGCTGTTTGGTTGAGGATTGTATTACGTGGGGAGTTAGTCACTCTTAGAAGAAAGAGGCAGCTTCACAGAACCAGTGTTGCCAACTCCTCAGTAAGGCAAGTCGCTGTCAGCTGTCCTAAAAATAGCTAGAAGTAGTTAGATGACGTCATCAGCCAATTTGCATAACAAGTCATTTGCATATAATGGTTGTTATATGGCCAAGAAAAAATTAACGTCATCAGAGAGAGAGAAGAAGATTGGAAAATAGCCTAGATATGTTTAGACCCACAAATTACCTTTTTTTCTGTTGATCCTTTTTTATTTTATGTCACAATTAGATCAAAACAACTGATAATGAACAAAAAATTAGACACACAAAGCGCAGAGAGCCGCTTTGAATTGTACAGTTGAAATATCTCAGTTTTTTAAATAACTTCATGACTTACATACTTTTTCTAGACCCACATTCTATATAAACCAGTATATTGTAAAAATGTTAGAATATCAAATTTGATGAGCTGTCAACATGTTGGTGGATGCTGGATAACAGTGCATGGCGTCTGTGGCTGTGCTCCAGCTGTGCTGATTATAGTGATGCTTCTTTTTAATTGGCGTTCATAAATAAATGCAACAGAAATAAGACTGCCTTGTTTCCCTTCACTCACTGATCACAAGAAGAATCGTTTGAGGCGTTGTTTCACGATTTTTAGATTGGCGAGGGTGCCGATGATATATGATGCTGAGTATTGAAGAAAACATCCCATCGCACCACAGTAGTTTGTTACAGTGATATAACTCTCTTTTAGTAACATAGCAAACAGTCCCCCGTTGGTTTACAATCATCCAATTACTGCAAAAGGTATACGTGCACTAATTAATCAAAGTTAGATGCTTTTTCTTAAGAGATTGATGAATTTCCTATCACATGTGCCTTAATTAATCTGTCTATGGGACATGTTTCTTACTTCGTTAAGGCTCCATTGTCTCTTGAATAGTCCCTTACCGCTCGACATATGGTAACGTGTTACAATTAGCTTTTAGATTGGCTTTTATATGTCGGCTAATTTGTCCCCTGAGGATAAATATAAGCCTTGTGCATCCATGTTTTAGTGCCCTCCTTTGTTTGAAAAACATGAAAACAAGTTACTTTTTTTTTAAAACTACACCACAACCTTTTACATTAGGTAAAATATGAAGACAACTTTTTCATACTAGACTTTGCCGCATCACGCTTAGCTTTTCCTGTGGTGTTTTAGACTAAGATCAAATACTGAAAAGGCTGCAAAGGAACAGATTAACTCCCCTCCCCTCCCCATTTTTGCTCCATTTTATTTCTTTTGTTGTCGCTCTTTCTTTTAAGTCCAGTTTGCAGCAAAGATTGACAACAAAACAGTTGCGGGGAAAGTTGCAGTGGAGTAAACACGTCCGTCTCAGCTCGAGCTTGAACCAGCTGACGGTGTCGCTCGCACACACTGCTCTCGACAGGATCAAGCCAGAGCGCAAGGCATGTCACTTGTTTCAACAGCCAATTTTTGCGACGTCACCTTACTGAAAAGCGCAGCTTAGTGCACCAACCAGGACAGAGAAATCAGAGAGCGTCACTAATTGGGCAAAGATAACTGGAAAGCAATAATTTTTTGACTCCCGAATAGGCATGGGAAAACACAGAGATCTCACTATAATCTCAGACCATATCACTCACTAACAGCTGTCTATGAGTATTATGATTTTTTTCCAAGTATAACACAAAGAAGTTACTACTGTTTCTACAGTTACCACCTGCTGCCTTAAGTGTTTGAATTTACCCTGCCAATACTTCTTTTTTCTGCAGAACACACATATTTTACAAAATTATATTTTAAATGAGTTGTATATTAAAGCATTAGTGACTAAGCAAATTTTTTCTACTGGGAAGAAATAATGAAATATTCCAAATGTAAGATAGCAAGGAAAATATGCTAATAAATGGCGAGAAGTAGCACTGCAGGGCAAACCTAATTAAGGCTTGAATATTATAAACTCACTTTCTTTTGAGGTGTAAAGGGCACAGCAGCAATGACTTTTTAATTTCTTTCAAGCAGAGCAAATTGTAATGATAACCTCAATATGGAAGGTAAGTCTACGTTTTATGGCCTTGACTACCAATCTTGTCTTTTGTGCAACCCAAAGGAAAAAGCACAGTCACAGGAGTCTATGTTTAGCGGTCATCAAATGTTATCTATAGTTTGAGAAATTAGGAACACAATGAGAGCTGGGAGTGTGGAAAGCGAAAGGTCACCTTTGGTTTTATAAGAATTTGTGACAAAAGCAAATTAGACTTGGCCTGATCTGCTCTGAAGTCGTTTTCTGTTCATTAGTGCTGGTCAGGAAGAATCAAACGGCAGCGCAGAACTAAAATGCAAACTTATTGTGATTAATTGTCATTATCAGTCATTCATTACATCATAGTGCTTGTACTTTGCTGTCTTTCATACTAAAAGGTCCTTCCTTGTGAAAAAAGGACAACACAAAGATGCTCACTTGAGACTGTTTTTGATGTGTCAGTACTGAAATGGGTTGTTTATGCACAAAAGGATTTTGATTTCACATGCCTACTGATGTTGCACGTCTTTCTCTCTGAGACAACACTTGAGAGAAAGAATGACAGGCTAACTGAAATCAAGCAGCGGCAGATGAAGCATTTGCACGTCACTGGTAAAAAGAAAACCGTTAAGATGACACAGAACATGGAGTGACAATAACAAACACACTTAAGCATCATCCGGGTTTGCTTTAACATTAACAGTCTGAAGACTAGTGACAGATAGTTTGTAGTTTTGGGAGCTACCCTGTGTCCTAGAAACATAACATCATGGGTGGAACACAAGTAAACTGCTGCAGAGACTTTATTGTCTTTTGTTTTCATCAAGTGCTTCATATTGTACTGAAGAAAAGTTGTGGGGAGCTGGCAGAGGGTGGGCATGTGTTTTTTTTTTAATTAAAATTTGATTGAAAAAGTTACATGGTGGGTAGGTTTTCTTTTGGTCTGTCACATGACATCTAACAAGAGAAGAAATATTGTGAAATAATAATGAATATTATTCATAATGCACAGTTCATAGTAAAGTCTTTGGCGACAAAGTCAGTGAGGCTCAGAGCTGTGTGGTTTAAAATGTAACTCTGGAGCATATCTGTTAAATGTACATGCTTCTCCCATTAACCCTACCAGTCTTTTTTTACTCTTGGTAATAGTTTGTAAATGGAGAAATATTCCCCATCTACAAGTTTGTTGGTTAACGATGAACCTTTACCAGAGGATTGTTCTCTTTTTGAATTAATAAAACATTTTTTTTTCTTCTGGTTCTTTTGTGTATCAGCGACGAGATACTATAAACATCTGCTCTAACAGGCTAGCAGGAAGTGTTACGCTGTCGTTGTGAATGAGGCCGTTTTGTTACCGCATGCATAGTAAACCAGGAATGATGTGATGGATCCCATTAAAACCCATAGATCCCTTAAGTAGTTCTCCACCTCAGCCCACAGGGAACTGCAACTTACGGCCCCTTTGCATTTTAAATGCTGCTAGAATTGTGTAATGCTTTAGAAATATTTAAATAGTGCTAGCCCATAAATGTGGGCTCTGATTCAATTTTCTGACAATCCACGCGAGGGATTTACTCTGCGTAAGACGTCTTGTTGAAAGCTTTTCTTCTGACTTCTCTTTTCAGACTCCCATGACACCCTGAAGAACAAACAGTTTTTTCCATCATGGTTTTACAATTCGAGCTAGATACTAAATTTGGAAGATGAGTCATGGTGAGTGAATGATTTCTTATTTCTCATGTTTTGGGGCACATGAAAGACTTCAATT
Source organism: Naso thynnoides (assembly GCA_029783665.1). Taxonomy (NCBI): domain Eukaryota; kingdom Metazoa; phylum Chordata; class Actinopteri; order Acanthuriformes; family Acanthuridae; genus Naso; species Naso thynnoides. The sequence goes on along the minus strand of JAQLOL010000006.1, from coordinate 19,017,360 downwards.
TCCTGTATGGTATCTCCGTCTGCATCTGTCCTGGTGCATGCTGTCTGAGCTTGCCTCTATAGGAAATGTTATGCCGTCACTGTGAATAAGGTTGATAAAAGCAACAGCAGCATTCCTCTGATGGATATTTCAGTTTTGAGCCTTTATTCTTTACTGACAATAAAAGGAAAGTCTCCTGCTGGAAGAAATAGGACACTGACACTGAATGATTCTTCCTACACACAATGGTCCATAAATGTTGTCATTTCTTTACAAACTCACACACACACACACACACACACACACACACACACACACACATACAGACATGCACGTACTAAATGTGCTTGGTTGAGCTGTTCAGAGAGTCATTCGAGTGTATGATGGATGCCCACTCTCCTTACAGGGGTAAATGTGCACAAACAATGGGGGGGCAGCATATCAGCAGAGCAACCCCACACAGCCGCCGTGTATTCTCTTCGCAGGAGCTCTCTTTGGATGTAGCTTATGGCTGCTATTAGCGCATTCGCTCAGTTGGGTGTGCAGCTAGTGGCCTTAGTTGACCAGTCTGTGTGGAACAAAGATAAGTGTTTGTGTTTACACCAAGGACAATGGATCCGAGTTCTGCAACCTTGCAGCGCACACAGCCGGACTAGGACAGAACAATCTCTGACACAGATTGAGGCCTGTCTGGCAACAGGGATAACAGTGCTGAAATGATTTACAGTGATTCGATGAAGACTCTGACTCCAGGGGGCCATGTGAAGATTTTCTCATTTAAATTGGTTATGGAGGGTATATTAGGAAGGTATTTTAGATATATTAAAGTTGGGGTGGGCAGGTTATTTTTGGTGTCATCTCGCTAAAATTCCATAATAACCTTTCAGCATATTGTAAGTCAGGTGGTCGGACAGAACACCTCTCACAGTGTCTGCAGGTGGCACCGTCAGTCAAGCTGAGATGGACCAGTTTACACCTCTTGTCCTGCAACATTTTGTCTAATCGTGAATCTCTGGTACAAACTGGACTGAAAAATGAGATCGATAACAAGTGAAAAAATTGCAAGCTGGAGCGAAAACAGGGAGGGGAGGGTGTAGCGGAGTCGCTTTCTAAGGAGTTTCAAGCTACAGCTAGCTTGATTTCCAAATGCTGCCTACCCCTCCTTTAAGTCCATACTTGCCATGGTAAGATCAGTGTTGTTGATGTATTTATGATTTATTTCTGTGATCAATCTTATGTTTCATTTTTAAAATTTAAGTGGTGCAGTGAGTTTTTTGGGTTGATGAATCCTTGTGAGTATCTGCCTTGGGTTAATAGTTTGTGTTTGATGATGCAAGCTTGAGTGAGTGTGAACGTGTTTTGAGGTTTAGAAGCTATTTGATCTTAGCATGCTGTCAGTAGTTATCAAATATCTGCCAATGACAAGAGCAAGAAAAACAAGTACAAAAAAATGATACAAACATAAACAAGCATATTGCAAAAAAGAAAATGACACGAGACAACATGAACTGAGTGGTGGCTGTTCACATAGAAAACCATTGGTGAGAGAGTCTATTGTTTTTATGTGTTTGAGAGGAAAGGTTGCGGGGGTGGTGGTTCAAATCATGCTATTACAGCAGTCACTGATGGGTAGGCGTAATGTGTTAGAGAAGCCACAGTGTGGTGTCGGGGTCACAGTAAAGCTGCCGTTCAGTATATAATTGTCCACAATCAAATTGGCACATTTGTTTGGTTGTAACTGATGGTTCATTTAAAGCACCTGGTCTGTAATCAGAAACATCTGCATTTTAAAAGGAGACACCTGCATATGTCGTCCACCCCTTTTTTTTTTAAAGCTGAGCTCAGCTTTAAATAACTTAGGTTTGGAAGAATGCTTCATAGCTTTAACTGTTTCATTTGTAATCAACATCCAGATTGAGGGACAGAGACTTTGCATTGCACCAAAAGAGAGGAAGAAATCTAAAGTGGACAGTTGCGTTGTCATCAGACCCAGTTTCGTTAAATCAGAAACCATGATTGCCTGAAGCTGCGAGTAGTTTCTCACAGGATGCTCATTGGGCTGAATCACCTGGGTGTGGCCACAAGCTCAAAACTTGATGCATGACAGTGGATTTTTTTTCTTACAGCTTACTTTGCCTGATCAACTGCTGTGCCTCATGGCCCAACGTTACAGACTGGATTTTGCTTCACACTCATCACAGTGAAGAGCAGGGTTAGGTGTATTTGCTTCCAATTACAAATGGACTCATCTCCTAACTTCAAAATGAATTTGATCTGATTGAATTCTGACAAGTGCAATTGTGAAGCTCTCTAATGTCAATCCAGGAGAGAGGGTTAGATTGACCTGAAATTAACCAAATAATACAGGCAGCAGAGAGGAAAGGATACTGCTTGGCTGCAGTGGGTGCAAGGACAGAGGTTAATGACAATGAAGTGTTTGATAAAAAGCTTGATAATTCAAAGCTTAGTGGAATGCCGATGTTAGCCCTCTAGCCACATTAGCCTGTAGTGTATGTTTTGAACCCTCTCCTTCTTCCTGTTCTGCCAAACCTAACAGGTTTTACACTTTGACTTTGGAACATTTTTCTGCCTGCCTGCAATATCTGCCTGTATCTTCAGTTTCTGCATGTCTGCCTGCTCTGTTTATTTTCATTAAGTGTCTATTTGCTGTTACCCTTGTTTCTGAACAAAGACCAAGAAAACTGCTTTTTTACACCACTTCGAGGTCCTGAGCTTCTAGGCCTTTAGAACATTGGAATAAAAACATTTAAGAGTAAGCTGGTGAGCATTTTTAAGGTGAAAATGCCGGGATTTAGATTTTTCTTGGATAAATGCAATAAAAACCCAAACAACATTGTCATTTTAGACAGCAGCTACAATCAGGGAAAAAAGTCATATCAAAAAATACATTTGTCCTACACTAAGCCATATCATGCACTCCTTGTATCTGTTCTTTACAGCCCAAATTATTTCCCCTATAATCTGTTGGGCTGCAAAAGTCACAGGGCTTTATCAGATCAACCCTGCTGCTTTGCCATTTTCAAACACACCAATCGATACAAAAGGTCTCACGTCTAGATAACCAGCCACCATCTACAGTCTGTTGGAGGCAGATACTGTAGACTAGGCAGTGAAATGATCAGTGCTGCCCTTAAATGAATGCTCTACTATCACTAGAAAATCTGGAAACAGGTTAATCACTACACTTCCTGTGAGCCCGTGAACCACAAACAACATTTTGTTGGTTGGTAATGTAGTATGATCTTTTAAAATGTGGACGTGACGACATTGCGCTAAAAAAACTGTTTATCTTGATTTACTGTAGATGACTTTTTTCTATTTCTTATGCCCATTACAGTCAAATGGTGTTTGTGACACGCATTCATGTATTTTAAGGTCTCTACACAAGAAAATGATTAGATTCATAGAACACTCACTTAATAAGCTTTATCCTTTGATGCTGTGCAGATTTTCATAGCAGCGCTTTCAACATAATACCAAAGATTAGAATGTCAGAAATAAAATGCAATAGAGCCAATTCTAATCAATGCAAATAAAATTTTTTCGCTCTCCAGATTGACTTTTTAACCACTGCATACACAACATCAGATGAAGGCAAGAAAATCCATATAGGCAATAAACAATAATCACAACCCAGCATAATGCAGTCGCTGCATGCTGGAAGCAAGCATGATGAAAAAAGAAGCGATAGCTGATGTGAGCCTGCTGCCACTGATGAGCTAAGAGGAGGCACTCAGCGGGATCACTATGGCGCCATCGCTGCATTGGTCAATTTAAATGGCCAGGCATCCAGTAGCCAAATGGCCTTCAGGAAGAGCCATGAGGAGTTGGCTAACTGACCGAGTGAATGACTCATCCTGCGCTGCCATGTTGTTTAATCAGAGAATGCACAAACATGAGGCTAGATGCTGTGGGGAGATTAGAAGCACATTAACATTCACATCATTTGTTGCATAGCCATGCATGTCTGTGACCAGACTCACCTCTTCAGCAGGACAGTCAGCATGAACTGGGTGGCAGTGGACAGTTAATATGATTTCAGTGCAAGGGGTCTAAGGGGAATTTTCTTACTCCCGACATTGTGAAATGAAACTAATTTGGCAGCTATAAAGACTCTGCAGATGGATATTAGGTACAGATGTTTATGGTGCCCAGAGGATGAATCCTAATGACTTTGGTGAGCAACTGTCTTTTTGTCTAGCGTCACCATTAAGTTGACATTTGCAGTTTTACGAGTAAGTGAAACATCTCCTCTACCGGATACATATAAACTTTTGCTCAACAGAGATGGTGATCATGGTAAGCTTTATATGTATTTTCAGCAGCAATATTTCAGCATTGATAGCATCTCACTCAAAGTAGTTCTGTTCCCCACAGCTGTGAGGATGGCTTGATGTAGAAAGCGAGAGGCTGACTTGATTTACACGCAACGCAGGATAAGATGCAGATGCAGGATAAGTCATGAAGCATAGTTTGGCTTTTGTTTCAATACTTCTCTGAAAATACCTTTTCTAACTCGCTAGAGAAAGATCTGGCTCAACCAGTTATCATTCTGGATGTTGAAAAGTCAAGCAGGAAGGGGGGTAAATTTCTGAGTTTTAAACTTAATATCACTGTTTGTTTCTCTTAAATCTGCAGTTCAAAACTTGCAAAGTTATGAGAAAAAACCTCAGATAATCTCCAACATTATAAACTCACAAATGTACATTTTAAACAAGCAAAATATTAGAAATAGACTTTAAAATATGTGTTTTTCTTCCTATCAAGGTAAGAAACAGTCTGCAGTCGGTGCAAAACACATATTTTAAAGTTTATTTCTTGTAAATTTCCATGCTAAAAAGTTTCGGATTTGTGAGTTTATAATGTGAGAGAGAACCCCCCCACACCCCCTTCCAGCTTGCCTTTTTTTCTTTTTCCTACAATGGCCCCAGTACAGCATTGCATATTTTGGAAACACAGTGGATTGCAGAGCAGTACTTCAAGCATATAGTGCAAAAATGCATTTTTCATTGACATCACAATTATTAGAGAATAAAAGAATAAAACATACAGATAATATGCTTTATTCATGACTTTTTTTTTTTAACCTGGCATTATTACTGTCACACATCTTATTACTGTCCTCAGTGACCACATATATAATGCCGAAAACTCCCAGCTTCAGACTCTTTACAGAGACATGTTGGCAGTATCATAAATATTATTCTAATTATTTATATCCCATATTGCAGTAAAGGTCACTGAATTTTAATCATCTCCATGCAAATGCAGATGTTGATGTGGTAATGGATGACTCAACACTGGAGCACAGCATTTCAAAGGGAAGAAGATGAAGAAAACCAAGGAATTATCGGTATTCCGTGTAACAGATACAGTGACTGATGCTTTTGTTTTCATTTGCCACATCAGAGCTGCTTACAAAATGCATGAGTCCTTACATCTGATGACGTGTCAGCATTTCAATATGTTTGATCGCCCTAATTGTTACCCTACTGCATTTCTTTTTTTCCCTTGTAAATTGAAGAGCCGGAAAATGTGGCTGTGTTCTTTGATGAAACGCTGGCATGTTACATCTGTTATCTGTCATGTTTGTTGGAATAATCAGATCCTCAGTGTGGAAGAACGGAAACACAATCCTTCCAATATCATCAGGGATGTCAAAATACAGCCAGAGGAAGACGAAGCATCGAATGGAAATAATGACATATATTTCAACAGAGGAGCAAAATCAGTTTATGCTTGTTTTTACCTTAAATTTCACATCCGGTCTTTTTTTTCAGAGGTTTCCAACACTGTCGAAACCACTGAGGGATTTTTTCAGTGATGCTACCTGCTTTCAGAAATCACTGTTAGTAATGATGACAGATATTGCACAAGATTAGAAGTATTGATGTTCATAACATTCGTGCTGGTAGACTGACAGGAACTGCTGCCACATCAACTGTTGTTATGTACAGGATAAATGTTTAAATCCACTGTGTAGTCTCATCAAATGCTTTAGTTTGTACTGCATTTCAAATAAGTTTGGGTGTTGTTCTGAGTCTCTAATGCACAATGAAAAAATTCCACATGATAATTCAAATGAAATGAAAGCTACTGTATATAATGTGGCATGATTACAAGCTCACATCAATGCACAGTTTCAGTAATGGAGTGGCTGTAATGCAGTTTTAAAGAAACATTTCACTGTCACTTGCACCTAAAATATTGCCTGATTTGCACGATACAGAAAGAACTTCTGATTAAAAATCCTTGCAAACCTACAAAAGTAACTTTCTTATTTAAAAGATACAAGGTATGTTGTTATTTTTTTAATGCTATGCATGCTGTGCTAAAATCGCTCACGTGCCAAAACATCACATCAAGGATTCTTGATAGAAGTATATATTCTTATATTCTTTTTATGTGTCATTGCATCTAGATAGCGTCGTAGAACCTTGTTAACAGAAACAGAGGCAACATGCTGTGCCACAAAATGCCACTCAATATCGCCTATTTTACTGTATCTATATGCAAATGAGCACCCCACACCCACCATGCTCATTCAGAGTGCAAATCGTTTAAAGGAAATCTGTACGGAAAATCAATCTTTTGATGATTACGTACTGACCCACTGATGGTCTAACAGCTCCATTTTTTAAACATTTGTAGAATGCGAAACCCCCCTGACACTGTCTCCCTTTAACATTCTCACCAGCATGGTGCCTGCTGTGGAAACCAGTCCAAAGACTAATATTACTTGGAAAAAGGCTGAGTATATGATGCTTTTTCTGTGCAAAATGTGGAGGTACCACCTGCAACATTTGCTGATGATTCACCTTTAAAAATCGAGTCGGACTACAGCAGAAAATAAGGTCTATTGAGATAATCAGTGTGGACCCCTTACACTTGGACTTACCATAACCCTGCCTCTCCTCTCTGGTTGGCTCATCCAAATAAAATCCCAAGATGCTCTGTGCATCCATGTCTTTCAGAACAACACAGGAAACCTTTTTATGATTGGACAAATCATTCGGACATCATCTGTCAAGCCCTTCCAAAACTTTTTTTGAAGATTTATTTCGTTTATGATTCAGCAATGGTATAGTTAAAGGTGAAGTCAGTGAGGAGGTTGCTGCTTTGTTCTTGATATGTAAACAAAACATCAGGCTGAAAACAATCATATTTGTTGGTGTGTGCTTCCTCTTGTTGTTACTCTTTAGAATCTAAAATCTGAATTGCAAAGAGAATGCAGATCTGTTCTCCCACACTACAGATCCTTATTTGATGCTGTTTTGTTCTTCTGGATCCCTCCAAAATAAAATCAATCAGCAGCACAGAAGACCTTACTGAAAAAAGAATTTTGGCAGAGAAAATGGATTTTATAATTACAGACTTGCTGGTGTGTTCGAAACTTGGCATCAAATGCTTCATAAGATTAGGGACAAATACAAATGCATGTGTGTGTGTGTGTGTGTGATGTCTATATTTGTAGATGATCCTATTCAAGCAAATATTTCCATTAAACTCAAACTCTCTAAAGATATTTATTCTGTGCTGGCATAAAATAAATTACTCCATTCTAAACATTTACAGTGTTGAAATTGAGTGCTTTAAACAGCAAAAAAAAAAAAAGAAGAAGAAGCCTTTTCAATAACTGATGTCCCTTTTTATGCTGTTAATGCTGTGTAAATGAGGCTGCCTGGTTCTCATGTGCTGCTAAATGGAAGTGGAGCTATTTGGGACATCTCAAGCCATATAATTTAGTGCTAATGTGGCTAATGTGCCGTTTTCTTGGCTTTGACAGACACACCAGCCTGTTAAGTTGAGCTTCTTCCTCCACTTGTCTTTCCAATCCACACAGGCAAATTAACACGTAATTATACAACATTCGTGCACAGCTAGGGCGCCCTGTGGGATCCACCTGGCATGCAATCCGCCGTGTGGGCTTCACAGCACCTCTTCCTCTGCACATGCTCCTCACAGGAAGTGGAGGTCACATTAAATGATGACCTCACCCTGCCTGTGCTCCAAGGTTTTTTATACTGTATACTGCACACAAGTGATGAAAATATCACTGACGTCTGCACTCGAAGGCAGAGTCAGAGGGTGGTTTGGAAGGTTATGTGCATGTTTCCATCTGTGCTATTTTTTGTCTGTTTTTTGGCCAAGAATATTTACAAAATTCCATTAGAGTGTGTGATGAAATGCGTTTTATGTGTGTATATGGGTCTGGGCATGTGGGTACAATAAAAAATACTGTCTGTCCTAAACTGATCCATAAATGTCTGGACATGAATTACCTCAGAACAGGCACAGTGACGATAATCATCAAACACTCTTGAATGTTTTCAGCATTTATGTTGTAGTAACCCGAACCTATTATTTGTTCGCAAAAGAGCCAAATAAACATACTGCACATGCAGTGAAAGTCAATTTGTCGCCATCTTATTTCTGAATACATTTCGCAACCTCTCCATCATCACTGCCAACAATCTTGACACTCCATTATGATGACTTTCTAGTTATAAAATTCTCATTCCTTCATATCTGCGCTGGTGAAAGACAGTTTAACTTTTGATTTTGTGATCCCACTGTATTGCAAAACAAACACATTATTTTTAAGCAAGGGACAGAGAAATGTAGACAGGCTCTCCAATTTCGATGAAAATGTCATAAACAGTAGTCTATTATACATTCATCCTCATTCATATTTAAAAAAAAAAAGTATTCTAATGTGAATAGAGGTGGGATTTATAAAATGGGTGCGTGAATAGAAAGAGCATGTGCTTTTACAAAAACAAACAAACCAACAAAAAAAACATATTCATGTCACCTCACAGGCTCCTAGATATGTACTGCTTCACTAAATGACTAAATGTTATATTCTGCTTTGGAAAAAAGAAAAAAATCTGACGGACAGTGTGATTAAAAACCATAAAACTTACTATTTTTGATATTTTTGAACTGAAGTGCATGACCTCGTCATAGAAATTCAATCAAATTCTGTCAAATAAATGTTTAAAAAATAGCGCTAATGTAAACCTTAATGTAACACTAACTTGTGTTGTAACATATTTCCTTACTGCAAATAAACATTAAACTTATACTCCAAAAAAATAAGAAATGAAAGAAGTCACAGCATCATCTTCAGTTTACAATGATTTGTTGGAGTAGAAGTGTGATAGGCTAAGCGTTTGTTCTTGGTGTATAAAACACACCAACATGCCTCTGTCATGCCTCATAGACCCCTGACTCGCCTATGGCATTTGCTGGCATACGCCAGAAAAATGTGGGTGCACTGATCCTGAAGGTGTGTGTTTGTGTGGGTGAATGTAGCAGATGGTGAGATGATGTGAGAAACAATCTGGACATTGTCTATAAGCATGTCTGTGTTTCTGTTCTTTCGCAAGGGTTTCAGAATATATATGGATATTTTATGTAGCTTTGTGTTCTGTATAATGTGGTACTTTATTTATTTATTATTTGAAAATTATTACATCTTGTCTATAACTGTTAAATAATGACTTTTACGGATTTATATCCTAATTTATAAACCATTTATAACACTTCATAAGAGTACATTTAATGTAAAGTAGTACCATAAATACAGTATGTAAATAATAAGGGGTTACACTTTAAAAGCATCCATCTATAATGCATTTTGAACATGCTTACAATACGTTATAATTTGCCTATAGTGCTGTATAATCATAGTTATAAGCAAGGTTAGGGTTAACCATAACCATTACCATGACCATAACCATA